>WSZQ02036387.1:20287-31947 GCA_019419845.2 Weissflogia rhopalogaster | reverse complement strand
ATTATTTTTAGGGAGACAAATGTCAATTATTGTAGACAAATTGTCAAAATTC
Source organism: Weissflogia rhopalogaster (assembly GCA_019419845.2). Classification (NCBI taxonomy): domain Eukaryota; kingdom Metazoa; phylum Arthropoda; class Insecta; order Coleoptera; family Staphylinidae; genus Weissflogia; species Weissflogia rhopalogaster. The sequence continues at coordinate 31,895 of WSZQ02036387.1, read as the reverse complement.
TTGACATCTAATGATTTTAACCTATAATTTTAAAATAACCTATTTTAACCTTAAATTAATCACGAAGTGAATTAATGAATTAACTGAATTTATCTCTGCTTACCATTATGCAAATCAACTTCTGATGTAATAGTCTGTGCAATATTCTTCTGTCTTGCGATAATTTTGGCTAAATTATCCAAACCTTCCTCTTGATCTTAAAAAAATAAAATAATTTACAAATAAATTTTAAAACATTGAGTGTAACAATACCTCTCATCATCTTTTGTTTCTGTTTCTGGACTTCATTTATACTAATAGGAGCACCAACCAACATATCATCATCATCTGGACTCCAACCAGAACTTCCAGCACCTAACAGATCTGTTCTATTGTCTCTTAAAGCAGTGGATATCTCATTAAACATTTTATCCATGGTTACACCCCTTGATTTTAATAACTCGATTTGTTGGCCTCTTCTTTCAACTTCATCATAGGTTCTAAAGCAAGAAAATGAATATATGAAGCAATAAAATATGTGAAACTTCATCTTTGAGTAGTAAGAACCTACATGGATCTATCACCAATACTTTTATTCATCTTTTCCTGTAATTGGTTTACTTCATTGTGATATTGCTTCAAACGAATGCGTATATTCGCGGATAATCGAGCATAGGTTTCCGTCGTACGAGGTTCTTTCTGTCGACTTTTCAGTTGTTCCATGATATCTCTTTGCAGTTTCTCACAGGATTCATACTCAAGGATCCTTTACAATAAACAAATATGCATTAGGTTAAACAAATCTGAAACTATTCTTTATAATATTACCATGGATCATCGTCAATGTTGAGTAATGCCATGTTGAAGAAGAATCAAACGAATTATTCCTAGTTATTATTTGACGTAGATCGATGTTTTCAATGTTTCAATCATAGCAACATAACCTCGTTTGAGATGTATTTTTATCAGAGGTCAGATTCGCGTAATTATTTGAAAACAGAAGCAGTAACTTTCGGAGTAATTTTAAATTATGATTTTTTTGCTATTGAAGTAATGTGTTTAATGTATATGGTGTGATATTTGGTTTGTCTTTGGATATAATGTAGTAAATGTAGGAACATTTCCAAAGGATCAGCTGATAGTAATGTCTCTGTCAATTTAAAATTCTAATAAAATTGAAATTTTAAAATGTCGAAAAATGGGTTTTGAATAGAAGTATCGTTTATGGCGGAATGATTACAGACTATTTTTCATTAAATATCATATTTATTGTAATCTGAGTTACAATAATAACACAATTTTTGTTGTAAAGTCGTATAATTACATGGACCGTTTGCTGCAACATTGTTCATAATCCAAAAATGATTGTATTTAAAATTTATTATTACATCCTATTATACATCAAAAAATGTTTTTCAAATATTTTTCCAAGCATTAAATTTCATATCTACTACAATCAAATACATTAATATAATGTATCTGACGACCATATTGCTTTGAAGTAATATTATATAGACGTTTATCAAGTTCACATGTGCATATTGAAATTTGAACTAGAATTTGAACTAGAATTAAAAAGAAGAAAGATAAAAAAATACCCTGTCTCTCAAGTTGAAGCGATGCACACATTTGAAACAAAGAAGCGTTATAATCTGATTGTTTCAGAGGTATACGCCGCCTAAAATCGACTCGCATTCACTATTTTACTCCACAAGTCAAACGCACGTATACAAGTTTTACTTGAAAAACAGTTGAATGCATAATCATTAAAGTAGTTATGTTGATAATTTTTTATGCTGAAAAAATATCAAAACTATCAATGAATATTAAAAACATAAGGTAATTTATATAAATAGACATGATTGAATCTACTAACCATGTGTCGTATTAAACAAACACGTACCATAAACATTTGAAGGCAGTAAAATATTTTGCAATTCCTAATTTTCAGTATTGGCAAATTTAGTCAGCAAATCTTGGTTTGTCCAAGTAAACGACTTTTATTTATAGAACTTGACTAAACCTTGACCCTAGCAGAAGTGAGGTCATAGCTTTAGGGCTATTATGCAGCCATGGCTGCATTTTGCAGTACTAGTTTTTCATCGCGCAGATGTTCGAAAGTAACCAACGTAACTAAGTTTGCGTGGTTTGCGTTTGTTGGCGCGCCTTTTTGGCCATATTGGTATGCATTCCAGTGCATTCAGTTCTTCTCATTTCCCCCTCAAACTGTTGCCAATCTTTTCTCTTTTACACAATCACTTTCTTACATCGCGCCCAAGCGTGTCGTGTATGCAACCCAAGCATACATTTAGTTTCCATGCAGTATATCCATTTAGTTCGTTTCCGTCATCTGCTTCGTCCACGTGTTTCCCGCTATAATTAACTTCCTCGCATCACGCAAAAATTACAATTACACAATCTTAGCTAATATTTAAAACGCAAAAGTGTAAACCTAAGTAAATACATAGAAATCGACTAGAAAGCATTGTGACAAGAATTAAACTTGAGTGAGTATAGGGCATAACCTAATTTTTAATGCGTTTGTGCCAGCCGAATTACTTACTAATTGAGGCCGCGATTTCTGCACTTCTTTAGGTATGTCGACCAAACGAAGACGTCCCAGTACAACGCAGGAAAATGGCCCACCACGCGCAAAACGCGTTAAATGTAAGTTCAAACCTTGATCTTAATATTTCCAAAGCCATCTCTTTGGTAAATATTTCAGTTACATTGGATGCGGTGACCTTGCCTTCAATCACCACCAAGGGCGCCGTTTTTGTAACGGGTACTGGCGATGTCGGTCAGCTTGGGTTGGGACCTGATATTATGGATATATCTCGTCCGAAATTCCTCAAATTGGATCATGAAGTTGTTGATATCTGTGCGGGTGGCATGCATACTGTGTGTTTAACAAATGAGGGCAAGGTATGTTGTAATTATGACATTGTAGGTTATTTTTTCTATAATACTCTTGGTTTCTAGGTATTAACTTTTGGTTGTAATGACGAGGGAGCTCTTGGAAGAGTTACAGATGATGATGGTGAATTTGAACCAGGTTTGGTTGATTTGCCTGGAAAGGTTATACAAATATCTGCCGGGGATTCACATACGTGTGTTTTAATGGATGATGGACGAGTGTTTACATGGGGTACATTTAGAGTGAGTACTTTATTCCTTTAGATATTGCGTAAATATCTAAATATAAACTATTTATTATTATTAATATTTTTTCCGTGTCGGAAAATTGAGACACTCATCTGTTAAAAATGTAATCGAATTTTAAAACTGAAAATTTCTTGTCTATAGTATTGTGGAAAAGGCGGGAAATGTAAAAATATTTCTACAGTATTAATGTTTTATTTGAATTGAATATCCAATATAGAAAATTTAAATTTTCCAGTTTAATATTTTGCCCAAAACTTGGCCATTAAAAACAATATTGTTAATAAACATTTAAACACAAATTTCTCGCCATTTTGTTGATAATAATGATGTAAAAGATTCATATTTGTGTTCAAGTTGACATCAAAAGATAAAACTGCATTTTACAAAAATTATATTTGTGTTCAACAGTTTTCCTGGAAATGTGGTTTTTAGGTATTACATTAAATTTTCTTATATCTGTTTGGATTAACAATAACAATTTTCGTCTTTTTTGTAGTTTTCCTTACACTTATGTATTACTTTTATTTGTTTTGTGATGGATATCTATAAATTTTATACAGGATTCCCACGGAAATATGGGATTGACACTAAACGGCAATGAAAAACTGCCGATTCAGATTCTAAGCGAGCAATATGTGATGAAAATCGCATCCGGCGCCGACCACATTGTGTTTTTAACTCGTTTTGGAGATATCTACACCTGCGGATGCGCCGAACAAGGCCAACTTGGACGAACTACAGGTCGCGGAAGTGGCCGGACGGCACGAAGTGGTGTGGGTCAAGCGCAGATCGCCAAATTGCTGACGCCTTCGGTTATCTCTCTGAAGCCGAGCTTAAAGCTTCATTTTGACGACATCTGGGCCGGCACATATACAACGTTCGGTAAGGTAGCCGGTAGTAATGATGTCTACGTGTGTGGCTTAAATAACTATTACCAAATTGGACTGAAATCAACGGCGCCGCAATATTTACCCATTAAATCGCCGCAGTTTTCCAAATTCGAGTGGAACCACGTTTCCTGCGCCCAACACCACGCGGTGGGCCTAACGAGAGGCGGTAAAGCATACGTGATTGGTCGTAAGGAGTACGGTCGCCTCGGTTTGGGTGACCTCGTGGACGACGCGCAGGAATTGACGTCTGTATTGGATGATCACACTATTGTTGGCGTTGCATGTGGTGCGTCACAATCTTTTGCTCTTACCGATAAAGGTAAATAAGTTTATATACTGCATTTCTTTATTGTATCTTAAATAATTCCTACAAGTTTTTATGTGCGAATAAATGTAAGTTGTGTGTGTAAATGTGGGTAGTAGGGAATGTATGTAATTGTGTGTGTGTATGTGTAAATGTGGGTAGTAATGAACATATGTAAATGTGATTGTGTGTGTAAATGTGGGTAGTATGTGTATGCGTGGTTGATTTTTTCTTTATATTATTATTACTACTTCACTATTTCTCCCTGTCCACTTCTTATTATTCCTATTATATCTTAAATAATTCATTAAATTTCAGGAGAATTATACGCATGGGGAATGGGCACAGGTGGTCAATTAGGAACCGGCAGTGAAGACGATTGTCTGGTGCCCACACTGGTTAAGAGTAAACAAATTCAAGACAGGAAAATCATCCGAGTAACCAGTGGTGGCCAACACACCGTAATGCTCGGCGTACTGGATAAACCCGAAGAGAAAACAGAAAATCCTCCGAAGAATGGCAAGAAGAACACAAAACAAATGCAGTCAGATAAATCCGAGGAGAAACCAGTGACCAATGGGAAGGACGAATCGGATTCGAACGCCTGATGCACCACCAACACTGATTTGTGCTAGAACAATTTATGAAATAAACCGCAAGTACTCCCACTGCATTTACACTCGACATGTACAAAACAGCTCGTCGCTTTTCTTTTAAATTCGCAACTATTACTTATGTACTTTTTGGAGTAAGTAGAGCGTCATTATTTTCTCATTAATTATTTTCCTCCAGAGATGCCGTAAGGTAGTAATTTGTAAGTTCATCCTGCGTTTAGTATGGAATTTAATTGTTCGTTGTTAATTTAATCATGTTTGTTTGCATTACATGTTTTTGTGAAATGTTAAATTTACTAAATACTTGGAAAATATTTGAAATAAAAGATTTGATGGTTGGTTAAATAGTAACGTTAAATTTTATTATTTTTTCATAAATTTTAAAATGTATATGATATTTGATTGATGGAAACTCGTTGCCGAAGGTCGAATTTCTGAGGTATGCGAAAATGATGAAGAGAGAGAGATGTTTTCAGTAAGTTAGCAGATATTTGGATAGCTTTGGGAGGACATCGACTGGCGCATCTTCGTCGTCGCTCGCTTCCTCGGAGCGACCGAAGTCGATTTCGGAACTTCCAATGCTGTCTTCCCAATCGGTGGACGAAGTGTCCGAGTCTGAATCGCTTTCTACTTCTGTTGGCGGTGCTTCGTAATTTACTCCAGGTAATAATATATTGTTAAATTTCTGTTTAACAAAAAATCGGATTAATATAAAATTGAAACATGAGAGATGAAGCTACGTTACAGAACGTTGCCTAGTTTTCCATACGGTTGTTAGTTTGAGTGCCAGACATTCACAGAGCGTCTATATTTATCAAAACTGGGAAATGTTGATACTTTTTTTATATCGAAACTTGAAAGTATTGTGATAGGGCGTGTGCTTGTGTGTGAAAAGGGTTGCGATATTTCGATGCTTTTATGTTTTAATTGGAAAGTATCGATAACTGCTACTCATTTTGTACAATCAACATATTTCATTATCGTTTTAATTGGGAAATGTACATACATATTCTATGGATTTTCATTGCCTTGCTGGTGGCACACATCGTCCTAGGCAAGTCAATGTAACGTAACCGACAATTCAATAAATTTATGTCTACGATTAAGATTTTTACTTACATTTAAGATCTCTTTACTAGACGAGATTGGATTATTCATTAAATTAATCTTTGAAACCAATTTCATATTCTGCAGCACATGCTCATTGAGCGAAAACAGTTCGTTGCTTTGAAACAATAAATATCGCAATTTTTTCAACTTGCACAACGTGTACGGAATCGAACTAAAGTGATTGCGTGCGAGATTCAGATGTATCAGATTCTGCAAATTTTCAAATGCTGCTGGCACTGATGATAGTTTATTATTATCCAATGTTAACCATCTGAAAATCATAAAAATTACATTTTAGTGGTACATGTTGATTATGGCGATACATTTTTATGGTTTTATACGACAAAACCATACAAATAGGAAGAAAATAATGTCACAGTTTCATCTTACCTCAAATTGACTAATTTACAAATTCCTGGTGAGATTTGACTAATAAAATTACTCCTCGCACCGAAAGTATCCAAATGCTCCAAATCCCCAATAGCGTTCGGTATCGTTGTCAGACAGCAGGCATTGCACCACAAATGCTCGAGATTCGTAAGACAACCAATGTTTTCAGTCAAGTCTTTGATGGGATTGTGGCTAATGTTGAGAAACTTGAGCTGCGTCAACTCTTTCAGTTCATTGGGAAACTGATCCAGATTGTTATAGTCTATCGCCAGCGTATGCAAGTTCTTTAAGCAGTGTAGCTGTATTGAGAGCGACTGTAATTTGTTGTGTGCCAGAAGCAATTCGCCGATGTGTTCGCATTTCAGCACGGACTCCGGCAGCATTTCAAGATCAAAATCTTCCAAGGTTAGGCACGATGATTTCGTCATGATTGCATACTCTATTTTCGCCAGTGCGTGATTGTATTGGAAGTACTCGAAGAGTGGATTCATGGCTACAAGATATACCATTTGTATTATATTTTATTGAATGCGATGTGTTGTGTATTTACTTTTTGCACTCTCAGCAGATGAAAATAGACTTGGTCCGGATGTGGATTGCATTTAGATGCGCCCTGTATGCATTTGCAGTATCTTACATGCCTCGACAGCGTGTGATAATGGAGCAAATGTTTCTTTCCTTCGGCGTCAATGAATATGAAAATGAATTATTCGTGTTATCAAAGTATAATTAAACGTAATTTACGCAACAAACAGGTGTATGTCACTTTGACAAGTTTTTGTGTTGTCATTCGAATCGTTCGCACTTGTAATTCTTCACAGGTTCAGTTAGCAGCAGTTAAAAATTGGTATGTTTTATAATTTGACTTTTTTAATTAAAAAAAAATTCCATTTAGAATATTTAAATGACACAAACAATTTAGAAGAAGAATGTCATTTTTATGAATTCATTGTCTAGGCAACCAAGTCTTATGGAACAACAAGGCAACTTCTATACCATACTGATAATGTTTCGGAAACTAAGCAATAATAAAAACAATATTTATTATTACTTTAGAATAATTTATACTAACTTAATCTGAAGTAATATTCATTATTTAACGAATTAAAATGTAATAACAAAAATCAGGAATATTTGAAATAGTCCAAGGATTGGCAACCAAACATACACCAAATGAAAATAAACAAAATGGCGCAAGCTACTTCTGTGTAATTGCTACGCTCCTATGTTCTCGTGATTTTCTTGGCATTAAACAGAATATAAATAACTAAAAAGTGACGTATCCATAGTTTCTAACTCTCCGATTGTTTTGGTAATAAAATTATCCTGCGCAAACGTGGAAGATATAAATTATTAAACATTTATTTGGCAAAGGCAAACATAACCTAAAAGTGGGATATTTGTTTTAATTTAACAATTTTCTGTTAATATTAAATTAAAGACGATGGCGGACAGCGATGAAGATAATGATAGTGGCGAGGGAGTTAATTTGACCGGCTTTCTCTTTGGTAACGTTGACGAAACTGGACAATTGGATAGTGATATGTTTGATGAGGATACACAGAGACACCTTGGCTCTCTTGAAAAGTGGGTTTTTCATCTTAATTTGATAATTTATTATTAGCTGAAAACTTTGTTTTAGACTCGGATTGGGGTCAATCTTATCTGATTTAATGGCTGAGGACAATGCCCATAAAAATGGAATAAGTAACGACGAAGACGATGAAAACGGCGATAGCGACAAAATACAGCAAAACTCAGAAGATTCTGCCTATGAATCACAAAATAGTGATGTAAAATCACCTTCGGCAGTGGATTTCTCTGATATTAACGAGTTGGCTGATGAAGAGGAGGCTTTGGCGAAGGAGCGTAAAAGCGACGATGCTGGATATGAAGCCGATAATGAAGAAAAGTCGAAAGATCAACAATTAATGCCACCACCTCCACCCAAATCAGAAGATTACTCAGCTGAAGAGAAAAAGAAGCTGGAAACACCTTTAGCTGCTATGCTGCCTTCGAAATATGCGAATGTCAACGTTACTGAATTATTTCCAGATTTTCGACCGGGACAGGTATGTTTTTACGTCATTTTTCGTTCTTTTAAAATTTTAAACCTAAAATTTTAAAATTTATTAAAGGTTCTAAGATTTGCAAGATTATTTGGTCCAGGAAAACCGAGTAGTCTTCCAAATATTTGGCGGAATGTTCGTAAAAAGCGTAAGAAACGCAAATTAAAAGAAAACGCTACCGAGCACGATTCGGACTCGGCTTCGGATGATGATAAACCGAAAAATCGTGGATGGCACTTTGATTACGCCCCAACGCCACTTATTTCTGAGTGCATTAGTGATGATGAAGAGAAATTTAAGCAGAAACAGGAGATTGTTACTGTTGACACAAAAAAAGAAGTGACGGCAAAGGACGATACAGGGCCAAAGATCGCTGATTGGAGGTTTGGGCCAGCTCAGATTTGGTATGATATGTTGGAAGTTCCTGAGAATGTTGAATTTAATTATGGCTTTAAGATGAAAGATGTAAGTTCACTTTCACCATAATCCATATCCAATTTATTAATATTTTAAACGTTTTTTTATTAATAGAGGGAGAAAGTTGAGGAGGTGAAGGACATAGAAGAAATTGAAGCTTTTCCTGACGATTCTTTCCTTATGGTTACACAGTTGCATTGGGAGGATGATGTTGTTTGGGATGGAAATGATATTAAACATAAGGTATGTCCATTTTATTAATTAGACATTTATAACCACTTATCAATAGTATTGATAAGAATAGTAATCAATATTCGCCAAATATAAAATATACTCATTCATTAAGGGGGATATTTTTCAATTGGATATTGCATTGCTAGTTTGTTAGCTGATTTTTTTCGATTTACTAACATCGACTACTATGGTAATTAGTGCTATTCAATTTTTATTCAATCTATGATATCTTAGCCTTCTGCCAATTATTAAACATGTTTCTAGATTTAAGAGTAAAGCCACAATATTTTATTTATAATATAAATTTTATATATAATATAATATTTTTTTAATAAAAATCCAACGTAGTTTCACATAAAATTCTTGAAGCAAAATTCCTTTGTTTAAATATTTTCTTTAAAAAATATTCCTTTTAGGTTTTACAAAAACTAAATTCAAAAAGTAACGCAGCTGGTTGGGTACCAAGCAGCGGAAATCGTACCGCCCAGGCGTTCAGCCAACCGGGAAAAGGAGGAGCCATTCCAGGCCCACCTGGACGTATGCCACCGATACCAGCACCTCCATTACCCGGAGCAAAAGTATCTAAGGGTCAGATGATCCTCAACAAACAGCGCATGGAAGCTGAACAGGACGACACATGGTACTCAATCTTCCCTGTGGAAAACGAAGACCTTGTCTACGGTTTGTGGGAGAACGACGTTATCTGGGACGCTGAGCAGATGAACTCCATTCCAAAACCATCGATCTTAACATTGGATCCTAATGATGAGAACATAATTCTTGGAATACCAGACGACATTGATCCATCCAAACAAATCGCCGGACAAACACCGATGCCAAAAGTGAAAATACCACATCCTCATGTGAAGAAATCAAAGATTTTGCTTGGAAAAGCTGGTGTTATCAACGTCTTACAGGAGGATACTCCGCCACCGGCACCGAAGTCACCTGATAGGGATCCTTTTAATATTTCAAATGATATTTATTATATGCCACGTTCGACGGAGACAACGTTAAGATTGAAAGTTGGTGGTGGTAATTTGATTCAACATTCCACTCCGGTTGTTGAGCTACGCGTGCCTTTTATTCAAACACACATGGGACCGATGCGTTTACGGAATTTCCATCGTCCGTTGATGAAGCGTTTCTCACATGGTGCTTTGGCACATCCAGGCCCTCACCCTATATCCGCACTTATTAAATACATCAAGAAGAAGGCGAAACAACGTGAATCAGAAAGAATGGCGTCTGGTGGTGGAGATGTTTTCTTTATGCGAACCCCAGAAGATCTAACAGGACGCGATGGTGACCTTATACTGCTCGAATTTTGCGAGGAACATCCACCGTTGATGAACCAAGTTGGTATGTGCTCAAAAATTAAGAATTACTACAAACGCAAGGCTGGAAAAGATCATGGACCACCTCAATATAAATACGGCGAGACAGCCTATGCTCATACATCACCATTTCTTGGAATTCTTACTCCAGGTCAGTCGATTCAAGCCGTTGAGAATAATATGTATCGTGCTCCGATTTACGAACATAAAATGAATGATACTGATTTTGTGATTATTCGCACTAGGAATCAGTATTATGTTCGTGAAGTCGATGCACTTTTCTTGGCAGGACAACAATGTCCATTGTATGAAGTACCCGGGCCGAATTCGAAACGAGCGAATAATTTCGTACGTGATTTTCTACAAGTGTTTATTTATCGCCTTTTCTGGAAGAGCAAGGATACGCCTCGACGTATTAAGATGGACGATATTAAACGTGCCTTTCCATCGCATTCCGAGAGTAGTATTAGGAAGCGTTTGAAGTTATGTGCGGATTTTAAACGGACTGGAATGGATTCGAACTGGTGGGTGATTAAACCCGAGTTTCGTCTGCCGTCAGAGGAGGAAATTCGTGCGATGGTATCGCCAGAACAGTGTTGTTCGTATTTCAGTATGATTGCGGCTGAGCAACGGTTGAAGGATGCCGGTTATGGTGAGAAATTTTTGTTTACGCCTGCTGAAGATGACGATGAGGAAATGCAGCTCAAGATGGACGACGAAATTAAAGTTGCACCATGGAATACGACGAGAGCGTATATTCAGGCGATGAAATCGAAGTGTCTATTACAATTAACTGGACCTGCCGATCCGACTGGATGTGGAGAAGGCTTCAGTTATATTCGTGTTCCTAATAAACCAACCGTAAGTTTCTTTTTTATTATTATTAGATCATCAAAAATATATATAAAACGACATTTACAATATTTTTGAAAACATTAACCGACGGTTCCTTAATATGTTTATGGGTACCGTTTTAATTATTTTAAATTAACAATATAATATTACAATTATATGATTTTCAGTGAAATAGCACTAAATTATTTCATTTTGTCATCGTAAACCATGAAACTTACAAAATTTACTTAAATTTTATATTTTC
>WSZQ02036276.1:0-31948 GCA_019419845.2 Weissflogia rhopalogaster | reverse complement strand
AGATCAAGAACAAAGCTAGTGTTCAGAGTCCAGGGAGGATTAATTCAAAGAGACCTACGCCTAGTAAAAGAAGGACTACTCCCATTACTTTGATCTATGACGATGAAGCTGAGGAGCCGACCACCAAAAGGAGAACTCTTAGAAAGACAACTCCTAAGACTACAGGCTATGATTTAGACGAGGAGAAGCCATTAAGGCAAACACAGAATCTTTCTAAGAACAAACTTAAACAAGCCCAAATTTCAAAAAGAAGAACAACGTCAACCACACCCGCATATCCGGATTACTACAACGATCCAGTAGATGATGAGAGAGAGGAAGGGTATGCCAACGAAGCTGAACAAGACGAAGTGAATCAGGATTATGAAGAAACTAGTACTTCAAAACCTCGTAGAACAACAAGACGCCCTGTTCTTCGTCAGGTTAATGTTACAACAACTGAAGCTACAGACACCACCGGGACCGAAACGGAAGAAATTACTACTGGAACTGCTCCGATGAACAACACCTCAACCACGCAGATGCCCGCTACTAGCACTACTTCAGGGGAGTATCCCTACTATGGTGGGAATAACTATGACAATATTAGCATAACGTATGGTCCCCCTGTTCATCACAACTATGGGTATGGTCCGTCCAATGGCAACGAATACGTGAGTTTCACTTATGCTCCACCAAGTGGAGGAGCTCCACCACCTAGCAGTGGGGGTGCTAGTGGCTTTTCGAGCTTTGCCACCGGCGGTGGTAGCGACCCTGGAGTTGCTGCGAACGTTCAAAACCCCACCATAGACAATTGGTACAACCACTATGCAAGAGCGTCGATGTATAAACGATTGCAGGATCTTCTAACTCCGAATAACTTTTACTCTCAGTATGATTCCAATTATCCTCCTACGGCCTAACTTTATTAACTTTACTTTGTTATTCTTAATTTTTCTAAAACTGTAAAAATTATTAATATTTATATGTAAGGGTAGGTTCATAGATTTAAACATCATAGTAATGTTTAGAATTTTCTAGTAATTTGCATCTAACGCCATCTGTATTTGAGTTAATTTTTATGTAAGTTATTTTTTGTTGGTATTTTCATCAGAAATCATATAAATAATAAGTTATTAAATGAATTAATTGAAAAATGTTGTTGTCCTATTTCTTCCTATAGTATTGCATCTTTATAGACACCATCTCTCTTTCCTCCATAGACATCTATTTGCAAAGACGCCATCAATCTTTGACTAGCTGTCATTAAAAAATCTTTTAGGTCAACTACCCTTAAAATTCTATGAACTATTAGAGTATTTTATGAATATTCACCAAATACTTTAATTAAAGTCATTTTTATACATGTAAATTGCACACAAAAATAAAATATTGAATTATTCTATAAATTTGCACAAAAAATTCCCGTGAAATTAAAACAACGAATATTTTCATTTCTCTTTTGACATCTCATCTTTATTTCTTAAAAATTATATCAAAAGCATTGAAATATTACCTTATTCTATGAATTTTCACGAAAAAATGGAATTGGAGTCATGAACCTGCTATACATTTCTGCTTGACTATACTTATGCTTGTTTTTAAATCCATTAGGGGGGATTAGTCCCGTGTTTTCATCTTTTCGCGTGTTCATATTTTGTGTGGTGCGATTTCCCCTTTTTCCTGTGTTAATGTGTGTGTTAATTCCTTCAAATTTTGTATCCCTGCTTCTTTTAGTTCGTATATTATCTGATCTAGCCATCTATTCCTTAGTCTCCCTCGTCCTCTCTTTAATTTTGGAATACAGTTTAAAATTTGCTGGCTGGTACTAGACATGTCAAGAAAATATCGATATCATTTCATTTTCCATAATATCGATATCGAGATTTTCAATATCGACATGCCATTCACGTACCCGCCATCTGAGAAGAATTCTGAGAAATTCAAAATTGGCAACTTTACTTTTTACGGCAACATTTTAGGTTCTATATAATAATTCTTAATCCATTAATTTTTTTTGGAATCATTTTATGTATTATTGCAATTATTAGATTTGGTGGGAAGACTGATAAATCTATATATATATGTATTATTATTGTTAGTATTACTTTAAATATCGATTTTCGTCGTTATCATAAGATTAACAATAACATATAATTACGGTTACAGGTTAGGAACATTGCTGTAGCCGGTATATGAGTCCGAGATTCCATGTGAATTAATGATCACTATAGATTATTGGGAACTGTAATTAGTCTTGAAACCCATTTACAGATGGCGCTCCTCTGGAAGTTCGTTTGGATCGGTATTGATAATATCGATATTTCCAAGACGATATTTTGATATCGACATATCGAAAACTTGGAAATATCGATTTTGACAAATATCGATATTTCATCATCGTCTGACATGTCTAGCTGGTACCTACTTCTGTCATCCTTCATACATGCCCTAGCCATTCAGATCTTCTTTGCTTTATTTTTCTGAGTACCAAGTCATTTTCCAACTTCCCTTCTATTTGTTTGTTTGCCAAATCTCTTGTTTCTTCAGTCCCTTACCTTACTCCTCCAAGTATTTTCATTATTATTTATCTCTCACATATTGTAATGAATTTGAACACCATCTATCTTTGAGTACCTATCCAACTTAAATGGTTTTAAGCAAACTATCTTTAAAAATCATGTGCCCTATTTTTTTCTTTATCATCCAATCTCCATGGACGCCGTCTACATTTGTATATGAAATATTAAATTATTCCATGAGTTTTCACTGAAATTCCCATGAAATTAAAACTATGAGGGTCCTCCTTTCATTTTTGACAACTCATGTCAACGGACGCCATTTATCTGTGAATAGTTACCATTTAAAATACGCTAAAACAAAGTACCCTTAAAAATTAATGAAATATTAGAGTATTCTTTGAATTTTCACACAAACGTCCAGTGAAATTAAAACTATGAGTGCCCTCTTTCCTCATTTAACCTATAAAATATTAAATAAAGTAAGAATTTAACATTATATCTTCAAAAAACGGCATCTATATTTGAGTAGCTCTAATTAAACTCACATTTCCCACGTTCCAATGAAAGAAATTGAGTAAATATGAAGTTATTAAATAAATTAACACAATATTATTCGATTATTTTGCCCATTTTCGTGTGTTTTTCCTCGAGTATTGATTTTCCCGCCAGTTTTCCGCCGACTTTTATCTATTTTTACCACGTTGATGTGTTGATGGTCGATTGTGGCGGCTACGCCGCCGCCGCTTGCGTCCTTTTTTATGTTTTATGGTCATGCATGTAATGCACGTCATTTGCCACCCCCTTGCACGGCCGCCACCCGCATACTCTTGCCGCCACCACATACTAGGTAAAGCGGAACAAATATTTGTGCTCGTCAATTATTCAACGCACTCACCACCACGGTGTGTTGCTGTCCTTCGCATTGTCCTGCTTAATCACCATACGGTATGCAGGTTGCATACTCTAAGGTGGCGTTATGAGGTTGCATACTCAGATCGGTGAGTTTATTGACCTTTTGGAACGTGAAAAACGTTAAAATATGCATACAAATGTGGGAAATATAAATCGGTTATATTTATGTTACTAATTGGCTTAATCCTCGTTAAAAGGACTAAGAACAGTTTATGAAGCTTGAAAAGAGGAGTTGTACATTTCTATAGCCTCTTAAGAACTTTTAATATCTGTTTAGAGACTTTTATCTATGATATATAATCCTCTGATAATGAGGAATATTTTTCTTTGCATGTTTTTCAAGGAAAATGGGCTGTTATTAATTGAAACACTACTAATTTACTTGAAGTTTTAAAAAGTTTGAATACGTATATCGTGAAAATAAATGCATATCCTTTAAAATAAATAATATGACGAGAAAGGTCGTCTCTTTGTCAATGTATTGTGGTATAATTAAATAATTTTGACAAAAATAAACACGTTACAAGCGAAGCAAATGTGGCATGACAAATTATCATTTAATTATTATAGAACAATAATTTGTTATTTATATGACATAAAAATCATTCATATGAATTTGTATCAATATTTTAGCAAACATGCTTTGAAACCATCTTTTTAATCACGTCAGTCCATTATAACTTGTTCATGTCCATGAAACTATTGAGGGACAATTGTTAAATAAAATGTTCTGTAATATGTTCGATATTGTTGAGTTTGCTATTAAAAGATGTTGAATTTAATCATCAATCAGGTGCCACAAAACGGATGAACTCCAGACTGTTTACATTTCTCTAAGTTTCTTTTTCATTCCTTTAAATATTAAAATTGTGTACTGCAAATTAAAATGAACACTAGCAAGTGTCATTATAATTGGATGTTCATTATTAAAATGGCAGAATTTAATGCTTCATAAGAATCTGTATCAAAATATTACTGTTTAATCGTTCCTTATAACTTTTTCATCTCCAAGAAAATTATTATAAAACAACTTTTGGGGCACTTTACGTTACATTTAAGCGCTGTGAAGTTAGTAAAAAATCCCAGAAAAGAATTTTATTAGAGATTTCCATAAGAAAAAAATAAAAAATAAAATTCGTGCGTACCCCTTCTCCTTTACACATGCTGTTTATATGACCCAAATGAGTACAAATTTTGCGAGACCCATTTTTTTGACTCGGTGCAAGTGCCCTAAACGGACGATTGAAGTTTGAATTTTCAATTGATCCGTCCATAAGAGGACATATTTACTCGATTTTCTCCGAATCTATACGAGGGTACCTCAAGATGTTCGAACAAAAGTTGTTACAAATTACAGAGGCGGTGCAGATAGGAGAAAGGGTTAAACAAAGAGATAATGCTTGGAAACTATAACCAAAATAAAGAACTCATAAAGATGCAGCGCATGCCATTATTAAAAATTAGTTTTTTTTGCAAATTAACCAGTAATTTGTAGTTTTAATTCAAATTCTTCTTTTCAATGATTTTGTTTTTTTTTTTCTTATGGAAATCTCTAACAAAATTCTTTTCTGGGATTTTTTACTAACTTCACAGCCGTAACATTTATCCTCTTCTTCGAACTTCACAAATATTTCCGCCAAAATCTAAAAATCTATTATTTCATGATCACACATTCTTAACTTTACAATGTGGTAGAAATTTTGATTAAAAAAAACGCTAGAATAATAAATTTAATGAATTATTTCTAACTATAATAACGTATATAGTTGATATCTTCAAGTAAATATAAGCCGATAAACTACGAGTATTAAAGCAATAGGTTTAGGTTTATAATTATAAAAGCATGGTGAATGTTTGGTTGGCGGCATGAAAAGATGGCTTAAGTCACCAGCAGCGTTAGTGGCTTAAGTATGTGTGACTGAGCGCCGGGCGGTGTACTTTTATTATTATTTTCGACGCGGAAGGTGTACGAAAATAGACGCGTTCGCCGACAACGCAAAAACAAACGCCGACGACATTTATTTGTGACAGCTCACAACCGCCATTATGACTTGACTTAATTTAGCGCACTGACTACTGAGCTTAACAACCCAAGCTTCCATAAAAGTATCAACTTTTTTAGCCACTACTCGTTTTTTACCACACATTTTCCTTGATTTTTAAAACCATCGCAGCATTTCCCATGAAAATAGTTACACTGCAAAGCTCAGACAGAATTTGCCTGTTTGTTAACGTCCTGCCTGTTTGCATGCTTGCCAAAATATATTTGTAGAATTACACATAGTGCCACACATAGTGTCGTTTGGCTAGACATCGTCGGTAATTTTATCTTTGAACGTTAATTAAAGATGTTGGCTGTAATTACGAAGAATACTAATTGACATATGTGGAAAGTCGCTATTCAATAGACTTTAAGTAATGATAATACGAAATTGAGAGATCCTTAAAACGTATTCAATAAATAATCAAGTAGAGTAATGTCTTTGAGTTACATTTTTCTTGAAAACTATGGCACTTCACTTAGTTATGATGAAAGAAAATGTTTTCGTAAACTTTTCACACATGTCATACATGTTCCAAATCGATTGGCGAGTTCTATTGTCCCCTATCCTCGTCGATCGTTCATATTATGGTATTTAATAAATTCTCACGTGGGTTTTTATGGTTGTTATCCGCTTTTATCCATATTCCGTGACAAGTAGACACTTTCAAATTGAACACTTTTTGAATTAATATTCATACTCTTATTACGTTCGAAATTAATATCGATAATAACATCGCTTTTCTAAATACTTTTCTAAATTGAATCCTCATAATACTTGATCCTTCAAGTATTATTGATTGATCAAATTTTAAGACTCATTTAGACAACTTGTAATATTATTTTGACACTTTTAATTATGCATTACTCTAATTAAATGAGCTATAACAGGCGTAATTATTATTTATTGGCTAGCCACCAAAAGATGTAGAATTTAAACTTCTATCTATGTCAATTTAAAAATGTCTGGATATATAATCGGAATTCCGCTTTATCCATCGATTTGTTTGGCATTACATTCATCACAGTCAAAGGAAAGACATTTTCCAACCATTGAAAGTTTTCGTTATAACATTTTTTCATGGCGTTGCATTATCGGGTTATTTCACTCATTCTGAGTGCTTCACTCTCTAATTGTAAGCACTAGATCGTAGAATCTACAATTAGAGAGTGTCATCCTGGGTAGCAAACGCATGATAGGGTGCTCTCCTGAGCTTTTGATACACGCTTCTTAGTTTAGCTCGTTTCCAACGAAAGAACGAAAAGAAGATATCTATAATTCTGCAAGGTCCAATTGATTTCCTTATAATTATTATAATTCTTGACAAAAATTAAAAATGTATATATCAAATTACACAGTAAGAAGTGGACTTTCGAAGTGAACTATAAGATTTATCATTCTTTAATAGATTTTCGAGATATCCAGCATTAAGTATGGTCATGCAAAAAGTTGTTTCACAATTCGACATGTTTTTATTTTGTAATTACCATAATTAATAGAGGAAATTATTTATTTACACAATATTACTCACACCGAAAGGAATTTTCGAATGGTGTTAACAGATATAGAAGTGTTTTAAACATGAAAATATTGGGAAATATACAAAATATAAAAAAAGACTAAGGTATGGCTTATGCAGATGACGTGGTGTTGTTGGCAAGGGACAGAGAAAGCATGCAACGGATGTTAGATAGGGTTGAAAGGTGTTTGGATAAAAGAGGATTGAAAATGAATGTGCAGAAGACTAAGTAGATGTTGTGTAGGAATGCTGGTGATCGGAGAAGGTTAGAATGTCTGAGGTGAAAGGGAAAACTGATCGAGAGAGTGGATGTTTTTAAGTATCTGGGGTTCCTGATTAGTACAAATGGTAAGTGGGGGTCACATATGAAATGGATGCAAGACAAGGCGAGGAGTGTTCGGGGAAATGTGAAACGAATGTGGGGGAATAACTAGGATGACGTGCTGAGATCATTGTATGGGGTGGAAGTGTGGGGACTGAGTGAATGGGAGGTAATTGAGAGGGAGCAAGCTTGGTTCATCAAGGATCTGATGGGACTCGAGAGATCTACCCCAAGGTACATTGTGTTGCAAGAAAGTGGGAGAATGACAATTAAAAGGAAGTCTGTGAGTAGAGTAGCACGATTTGAGGATAAACTGAAGGGAATGGGGAAAGGGAGATTGGTGAAGGAGATATGGGAATAGTGTGCAAGGAAAGGGATGAGTGGATGGAGAGAAGGAAGAAAATGGGAGTATGAGAATGTGGGTATGTCTGAACAGGCAGTGGAAGCAAGGGTAAACGAGTCTAGAATGTTGGAATGGTTTGTACATGAAAGGGGCCGAGAGGTGGAAGAGCAGAAGCGCCAAGAGTAAATCGGAAACAGTTCGTATAATCCAGGATACAGCCTAATCCAAACCATAGCAAGGGGACTCGCCTATATTGTTAAAAAGAACATGAGCGTAGAAGGGAAAAGCAGGGAAGAAAGGTATGGATGGGGTATGAGTACATGTGGTGTGTGTGGTGTAGGTGCGGCTTTGATGCGAGGGATCATCTTGTTGCATGTGAGGGGGTGGTGAATGGTTTGGAATGCACAGGTGGGAATGTAAGAGAGTGAAAATAGTGAGACAAATTGTGCAAGAAAAAATGGAAGCGGATGAGAGGGATGACATAATAGAGTGGGTTGGTATACAGCATGTGTATTGTTATTTTATTTATTTTTATTATTATTATTTGTATTCGGTCCGGAGACCTGGCCATCGACCTTCACTTGTCCTTCAGCCTGGATACATATGTTTTATTGTGTTTGTTCATATTTACAAGTTATTGATTTCTTGTTTTTGTATTTGTTGATGTTGTTGTTATTATTGTGATGTTGTGGCTTATTGTTGTGAGTGAGTGGAGTCTTCTTGTTGTGTGTGCTTTTTTTTGTATTTTTGTGAGTTGCGCATTGCGATTGTTGAGTTGTGCCTTTTGAGTGTGTTGAGTGTGTGAATTTGTAATGTGAATTAATAAAGTGATTTTAGCGTGAATTTATTTAATAATAAATTCACACTAGTGGGGTGCCCACCCCGGGGACTCGAACCACGTCCGACTGTGTGTATTTTTTATATTTATTTGATTTGTAAATATTATTTTTAAATTGTGGTTGTGATTTTTAATGCAATGTAAAAGGTTACTGACGAAGGAGTTTGTAAGATGCAGAATTAAATTCTCTATCCAAGGTTTAACCAATATCATTCAAAGGTTATTTAAAAACGCAGTTTCTTTAAAATTTTCATAAGACGTCGCCTCTCAAAATATGAAATTTCCCTAATTTCTTATTTTTCCGACCAGTTTATCATAAAACGCAATAAAAGAAACTAAGCCGGTCATATTTTACCATATTATTACCAAAGCGATCAAAATAATTACAATTGTCACTCCGAGGAAAGCATTATTCATAAATAATTGACGATAATCTGCGCATTCCGTCTGAAAATCAACCGATTGTCACAATAAAACCACCTCATGCCACACATACGAGTGTAACGTTTAAAACGCGCTGAGGCCTGCAAGGGTGGCGGCACCAATAAATAATGCACGGTAATTGATAATAAAGTACACGTTGCCGCACCGCGCGTAATGGCAATGTGCACCCAGGTTTAGGGGCGGCGCGCAGTGTGGCGGCGGATATCCGCCGCCGGAAGTGCCACCCTTGTTTCACACTTACGCCACGTGCGGCCCACACAATCACGCACGCGAATAAAACGCAACATTACCGCCGAGGGAGGGTAGAAATTCTCAATAGGATAACCACCAATGGCGTATTAATTCTTAATTTTTTTCGGCGCTACTTGCTCGAAAACGTTTGACGACGAGGATTTTTCGACATGTCACATTTGTTTTACTTGTAATTAGCGTAATTAATGGAGAAACTTATTTATTTATATATCAGATTATTCACAAAGACGTAGACTTTCGTATGATATTATCAGATTTAAATTACCTAAATAA
Organism: Weissflogia rhopalogaster; assembly: GCA_019419845.2. Classification (NCBI taxonomy): domain Eukaryota; kingdom Metazoa; phylum Arthropoda; class Insecta; order Coleoptera; family Staphylinidae; genus Weissflogia; species Weissflogia rhopalogaster. The sequence goes on along the minus strand of WSZQ02036276.1, from coordinate 22,502 downwards.
ATAATGCAGATAAACAACATTAAATTCGACTGAATTCAAACTTACATCACAAATCGACATGTAACATTTGTTTTATTAGTAATTTGCATAATTATAGGCGATATACACATCAAATTCTTCACAAAGAAATCAGCTTTCCGAATGGTGTTAACAGATATAAAATTGTTTTATAAAATTTAAAGCTATATTGGTGAAAATGATAACAAATATGAAGTTGAAAATATCTAATTATAATTTTACTCGTAATTAGTATAATTATAAATAGAAATGTTCATTATCATTGCTAACTATTCACAAAAAAGTGGACTTTCAAATGGTGTTATCAGTTTTAAAATAGCTTCCTAGATATTCGAAATATTTAGTTTTGAAATTAGTCAATCAAAAATAATGTCGCAATTCGATATGAAACAATTCTCTTACATCAGTGGAATTTATTTATTTACACAACAGATTGTTCACAAGGAGACGATCTTTCTAATAGTATCATTAGATCTAAAATTATTTCCTTAAATTTAAAGGTACATTGTGTGAAAGTGACAACACATATGAAAATAAATCTGAAATACTACCAGCTCCAATTGCATTGCATGTAATTAACATAATTATAGACAGAAAATAGACATTATTATTTCAAACTATTCACAAGGATGTGGATTTTCGAATTGTGTTATCCATTTTAAAATAACTTTGCAGATATTCGAGATATGCAGTTTTGAAAATGTCACAATTCGATATGTAACATCTGTTTTACTTGCAATTGATATAATTATAGACAATATAGTTTCATTATCATTTCTAACTATTTAGAAAGAATTGCACTTTCAAATGGTGTTATCAGTTTTAAAATAACTTGCTAGATATTCAAGTTATGCCGTATTAAATTTAGTAAAATGAAAAATAATGTCACAATTCGATGCGTAACATTTGTTTTACATGTAATTAGCTTTATTATTAGGCTAAATTATTTATTTACATATCACATTATTCACAAAGAAACATTCGAATAGCATCACCAGATCTAAACTTATAACTTAAACTTTAAGGTAAATTGTGTCAAAATGACTAAAATTATCAAAATGATAATTATAAAAATAAACCGATAACTCTACACGTTCCAATTGTTTTGCTTATAATTATTGTCACATCATTTAATTACAAAGAAGTGGGCTTTCAAATGGTGTAATTGGTTTCAAAATAATTTGTATAAATCCGAATTATTCAGTATTGAAATTAGTCAATTAAAAACTATTCTCACAATTCGTTATGTAACATTTGTTTTCCATGTAATTACGCTAATAACTTCAGGAACTGATGTATTTATACCTCAGATTATTCTCAAAGAAACGTTCTTTCGAATGGTATCATTATATATAAAATTATTTCCTTCAATTTGAGGATAAATTGTATGAAAATGACGATAACATATGCAAATAAATCTATAATTCTGCAAGCTCCAATTGTTCTACTTGTAATTAATATAATTATAGTTCGTAGATATGCATTTATACATCAAACAATTCACAAAGAAGCGAATTTTCCAATTGTGTTATCATGTATTAAATAACATTGTAGATATTCGAAATATTCCGTTTTAAAATTAGTCAATTAAAAATTAATGTCACAATTAGATATGAAACTATTCTCTTACATGTAATTGGCATAATTATTGAAGGAATGTATATCTTTATACAACAGATTGTTCACAAGGAATCGATCTTTCGAATAATATCATTAGATATAAAATTATTTCCTAAAATTTAAAGGTACATTGGGGGAAATGATAACAAATATGAAAATAAATCTGTAATTCTACAAGCTCCAATTGTTTTGCTTGTAATTCGCATTATTATAAATCGAAAATATTCATTATTATTTCAAACTGCTCACAGAGAAATGGAGTTTTCAGTTCTAGAATAACTTTTCTAGGTATTCGAGATTTCATAATTAAAATTAGTCAATGAAAAAGTAATGTCACACTTCGATATGACACATTTTATTTACTTGCAATTTCCATAATTTTAGGATGAAATGATTTATTTATTCATCAGGTTATTCACATAGAAATAATCTTTCGAATAATATATATAATAGATATAATTATTATTTATTAATATATTTATTTATTTTATTTCCTCAAATATGAAGAAATATGAAAATAAATCTTTATTTCTACAAACTCCAATTGTTTTGCTTGTAATTAACATAATTATTCGGCAAAATTATTTATTTATATATTATTCACAAAGAAACGAACTTCTGATTGGTGCAGTCTGATATAAGTTTGGTTCTAAAAATTTAAAGAAATATTCTGCTAAATTGCAAAAACAGGAAAATAGATTTATAATTTCCCTAAGCTGCAAATGCGTTTCATTGCAACTAGCATAGTTATTGACCGAATTTCCCGATTTAAACATCAAATTATTCACATAAGATCACACTTTCGAAATTTGTTATCAACAATGTAATACCATAATTCATCGAAAGTATATAGAGCCTCAAAACTTTAAATGTTCTTCGAATTATCTCACTTTGGAACAAAATCATGGCTTTAGTATTTTATTAATAACTCATAGAATTTCCGCACGAAAAATGTCAAATTGTTCAACATGCACAACAACAACGTAATGTTATTTTCGAAGCGTTGAATATGTCATTCCCATTCCCCCCCGTACCCAATTAACATCGGCGAGGAAATCCTCTAAAAATAAATATCTACGCGCTAAAATAAGTGCCCGAATTCACTTATAAATACTTCTAGCATCGATAGTTTTACGTCCTCTTTCTGTAGTTGTTTTGTACGTGTGCTTTGAGGTTAATTTTGTTGTCTTTGGGACGGTGTGTAAGCGTTTGACAGACTAGAATTAGTAGATTAAGTTTGTAATGCGTTCAGCTGTTCTTAATTCATCAAGAAACACGTGAAACGTTCGAAATTCAGTTGGGAATGAAAATGAGGTGTGGGGAGAAAAGAGGACATTTTATTCTTAGGTTTTTTTGATTGCTTACAGTTAGTTAGTTTCAAAAAATTGGAAATAAACCAGAATTTTATATGGTCCATGCAAGATTTCGCGGCATATTACATTTGTTTCGCTTGCTATTAACGTAATTATTGGTGGAAATTGTTTATTTATATGCCTGGTTATTCAGAAAGGAGTGAACTGATGAATGATATAATTAGAAGTAAAATTACTTTGTACACATTTAAGTTATAGTAAAACTTTTTTTTTTGAAATTCTAGACACATTTGTTTTAATTGTCATTAGCTTAGTTATGGATTGAATTTAATTATTTATATATCATGTTATTCACGAAGAAGTGAACTTTTCAATGTCGTTATCATATGTAAAATATCCAGAGATATTGGGACTATGTCAACATGCAGGGAGTGCTAGGGAGATGTGAAAGGTTTATGGATAGAAAGGATATGATTGTGAATATGACTAACAAGGAGAGTGTTCCAATTGTCCTCCACCAAATTGAATGAAACTTTTTGTACGTGTAGTAAATATATAGAAATAACTTGTGTTAACGGGATTTTATGTCGTTTTGAGCTGTTTGCTCAAAAATAATTTTCAAAGTTTTCCTCAAATGAAACATGGTATATCTTGCTTTAACAGCGCATTCAGCTGTTTCCCTTACGTGGTGTAATCGTTGGAGTGCTTGCCTTTTAATCCAAGGTTTTCGGGTTCAAGTTTTGCCTGTGAACTTTTAATTAATTTATATATTTAAATATTATATAAGACAAGAACTGGAGAAAGTCGAGGTATTTAAATACCTGGGCTTCCCGTTCAAGTCGTCGGGTGTACGGAAAGACCACGTGAAATGGGTGCAAGGGAAGGCAAGGTGTGCATGGGCAAGTATAAAGGGTAAATGGAGGATTATGAGGGGAGGAAATTGGGATATAGGAATGAAAATATGGGATGCGTGTGTGAAGCCGATACAACTGTATGGAGTGTAAGTGTGGGGATTGGATGAATGGGATGAATGAGGTATTGGAACAGGAGCAGACCTGGTTCCTGAAGAACATGATGGGATTGAAGAGATCTACTCCAGACGATATAGTGCATCAGGAGGCAGGAAGGCTCAGTATGAAAGTCGAAACGACTGTAAGAATGGCAAAATATGAGGAAGGGTTGGAGGGAATGGAAAGTGAGAGACTGGTGAAGAATGTGTGGATGTACTGTGATAGCAGAAGGACCAATGGATGGGCAGTGAGGAGGAGGGGGCACATGAATCGGTGGGCCTCTCCGAGTTGATGGCCAGGCGACTGTGGCAGGAAGGTGGGCGTAGTAAAGGAGAGAGGATTCTAGATAGAAGAACAAATAAGGTAAAACCATATCGTGCTCATCTCCTACAATCCATCATTCCAGAGGCTACAGGTGGTGGGGCGGAGGCCTGTATACATAGGGGATAAGGACCTTAATGCAAGTGAGAAAGCACTACTGGCGAGAGGACGTTATGGTTCAGAAGTGTGGGGGCGAAAGGTATGGATAGGAATCGACACGTGGGAGCACTTGGCGTGGGAATGTGAGGACATAGGAAAGAAAAGGCACGGGGCGGGAGGAAGAAAGTGTAATCGAGTGAAAAGATGGCTAGATGAGGAAGGAAGGGGTGAATTGCATCGCAATGATGGAAAAGAAGCCTAAGAGTAGAGGAAGATAGAGTTGATTATTGTATATTTTGGGTGGTTTAATTGTATGTTTTATGTTTGATATGAATTTTATTAGCTTGTGGTTGTAAGAAATCTGTAGAGTGTCTAAGAGAATGCCAATAAAGGTTGGTATATAAAAATGCATAAAAATAATGTGAAAATTCACTTTCAAACGATGGTATCAGATATAAAATAACTTTTCAAATGTTGATGAAATGAGGCCTCCAAAATGTAAATAGAAAATAGGAAACATCTAAAGTGACTTAACGTTTCCAACTATTATAAACATGTTTCATCAGTAACTCACAGAAGACTCCATTAACTAAAATTATAATTCCATAAGTAACAGAAATGCATCTTTATGCCATGAACACCAACTAACAACAAACTTTTTCTACCACTAAACTATGAATAGAGCCTGGAATATGTCATTAAAGTAATTTTATAGGTTAAATTAAGTTTTATAACCCTATACATAAATAATACTTCGAAGAAACGAGGTTAACGAATTCCCATAATGAAAAGCAGAAAAAAAAACATTCCACAGGAAAATATGAGCTGTTTTGATCGCATTTTACGCGCGTCGCATTTCATTATATCCTCCTGGAATTCCATTACATTTCGTTAATTTATTTTAGTGTTTGTATCGTTTTAAGATAGATGGCGGTAGTTTGGAAGATGACTAATGATAACTGAAAATGACGAAGCGAAGTCGGGAAATGGAAGGACGATGCGAGAAAATTGTAATAAAGAACGTCGAATGAATACTAATAATGCAAAACTAAATGGAAAACGGGTGCACTTAAGCTGCGTTCATAAATAATGAGCAATTTAGGTGTACTTTTAAGGAAAAGAAGAAAACTATCATTAAGTACTTTTGTAGTGCACTATGCTTGATTAAAAACGTTTAATATCAATGAAATTAATAATATTAAACATGTAAAAATGTCTTCGGCATTAACTTGGCAAGGCCTAATTATTAACTCTTAAAAATCTTACCAAAATGGCTTTATAAATGTGAAACTGCTAAAATTTTGATACGACTTTGAATGAACGGTTAATTGCTGAAACTGTAACCAAACCATATGCAGGATTATAGTCTGCATCGTATGGTACATAAATTTATAAAATCTGATAACAATTACTTCAGTTTCATTTCATACCTCACGTTAAACTTTCCTGGTCGTAAATCGAACATTAGACTTGAATAAAAGAGATTAAAAGGTTGATTTCTAGCATTTTTGTAATGTAACAAGCGTGATACATATTCCTATGTAGGATTAAATTCTGCTTCGTATGATACTTAAGTTAACAAAGGTTTAAAGGTAATAAAGGTTAATATAGTTCTCGAGATATATAGATTTTACGATTTGTGTCCAATTTTTGACTAGTTCCGATCGGGATGAAACTTACAGGTTATTATTTCAGATAGTTTCTGCGTATCCTCACGAAATATTTGGTTTGTATCTCATATAGTTCTCGAGATATATAGATTTTACGATTTGTGTCCAATTTTTGACTAGCTCCGATCGGGATGAAACTCGTAGGGTATTGTTTCAAATAGTTTCTGCGTGTTCTCACGAAATATCTACTTTATAACTCACTTAGTTCTCGATATATATTGATTTAACAATTTTCAACTAATTTTTGACTATGTCCGATCGTGATGAAACTTACAGGTTATTATTTCAGATAGTTTCTGCGTATCCTCACGAAATATTAGGTTTGTAGCTCATATAGTTCTCGAGATATATAGATTTTACGATTTGTGTCCAATTTTTGACTAGCTCCGATCGGGATGAAACTCGTAGGGTATTGTTTCAAATAGTTTCTGCGTGTCCTCACGAAATATCTAGTTTATAACTCACATAGTTCTCGATACATATTCATTTTACGATTTTCAACCAATTTTTAACTAGCTCCGATCGGGATGAAACGTACAGGTTATTATTTCAGATAGTTTCTGCGTATCCTCACGAAATATTAGGTTTGTACCTCATATAGTTCTCGAGATATATTGATTTTACGATTTTAGACCAATTTTTGACTAGCTCCGATCGGGATGAAACTCACAGGGTATAGTTTCACATAGTTTCTACGTGTCCTCACAAAATATCTAGTTCATAACACAGATGATAATTACTCATTTTATTATTTTTATTGGCATTGGAAACTATTTTCTGAAATGTGATATGTATTTTTTCGAATGTGACCGACATTCATACTTAAACCTAACCTAACATAATCGTATCATATCTTAACTTAACGCACCCTAACCTTATTTCTACTCTAAAACCCCCATAAAAACAACATATAATCATCAAAGATAGCTCACTAAATCTAAAATGTATCCAAAAAAGTTGAAATCGAAAGTAAAATGGCATTGATGACAGTTTTATACTGTAAATCACTCAACGACTAACCGAAATTGCTCTTGAGTTGTTTATTGGTAGGAAGAGATGTTGATTTGCGTAAGAAAGTGAATGTGTTGAGTACAACCCTGGAGAATACGATGAGCTCTATTGTCTGGTACAGTTTTGCAGTTGCATTGTGCGTTTGTGGTGTACTCGTGCTCGCCATGCGTTGGTGCGTTTCCTCCTCTTTCCTCGTTTCCTCGTGTGCAGCGTAAGGCAATCTAGTGCCGGCAGTGTAGTGTGTCGTGGCGGGCAAAGGGTCGCCTTCCGGTCCGGAAATTGTGTCCGGAATTGGGTGACTACTTGCGACACGGTGAAAAAAGAACGGTAGCGTTCGTGAAAGTTTATATTATCGATGCTCGGGATCAGGGCAAACAATTATGCATTTATGCAGTCTCTTTAAAATTGGACAAAAATAGTTTTGGAGTTTTAGAAGTATAGAGTTGGCATTTTGATATGTTTTATATGATTGAGAGTCTTAAACTTTCTCTGAGGGGGTCCACAATCTGTGGGGGATTTTATATAATGAGAAAGAGAAGTATGAAACAGATGACAGATGATTTCGTTGACTCTTGGAGGTTTAGTGTATGGAATTTAATCTCATAGCAAGTTTATATTTAAAGTTTCATTTTTTCTATGAAGTAATCATTTTTTGAAATTATTTATGATTCCAACAGTTTCAAAATTGTTGCTGAAACGTTTAGACGTATATTTTTGAAGAATTAAATTCTACATTAATAGTAAACTCGTTAGCAGCGAACATTCATTGCGCTTATCACAATAACTTTTATTTGACAGTGACACTGAGCATGTTTTTGGCGATGAACAAAATTTTATAATAACTTAGAAGTGTTTAAAAAGTTAGTTTTAAATATTTCTTCATAGCATTTTGAGAGAAATACTTATGAGAAATTAAATTCTGCATATTCTGATAGCAGTCTCATTAAAATCGGAGAATATTTGATTGAAGGTGATTAAACATTGATTTCTAAATAGTTTTGAAATAATTTGGATACTAATACTTATGAAGAATTAACTTGTGCATGTTCTGAAAATATTCTCATTAAAATCGGACAATGATTATAGCGATTACAGTTACTTTTATTTGACACTTGACACTGATTGTTAGCAAATTCTTGGAAGAAAACAACATAATTGCATCATGGATTATAAGTGTTTAAAAGGCTAGTTTCAAAATGTTTAGATAAAATTCTGATACAATTGCATATGAAAAATTAAATTCTACATCTTTTGATAGCAAACTCATTAAAATCGGACAATGATTACGGTAATTACAACAGCTTTTATTTATGCATGGCTTGGATGGGAATAAAATTGTACAAGTGAATAAAAGTGACTAAAAAGTCGATTTTAAAATATGTCTGCTAAAAATTCTATAAGTATACCTATAAAGAATCAAATTCTGCACCAGTTGACAGTAAACTCATTAAAATCGGATAATGATAACGTACATTACAGTAACTTTTGTTTGGCAGGGAACTGCTGACCCGTATGAGCACCAAAATGAATTATTATTAAACAATATCCATCTATATTGTGAATATCAATATATCTGTAAGTCGCAGGCTTAAGTAACTTTCAATTTTGAATTCAGCGTCATACAAACTTTAGCCCTCGTGCAAGCATAGTTTACCATATCGTATGCGCATTTCATGCACGTGTGTGCAGCATTGTTGTACGCCGTACGCCGTACAAATGTACGTGCATCAAAGGGCGCCTGATCCGTTGCTGCGAAGGGACAGGACGGGGGCCTCGGGAGAAAACTCGCGGGACATTCTGCTGTGCACTGGAGGGTGAGGGTGCTTCCAGCCAGGTGTGCGTCGCGCACAAGTTCGCCAAAGTGGAACAAACGCCAACCGTCCGCGCCGCGCCGAAAAACTAGGCACGAGCTGGGTGTACGCGCAGATGGCCGCCGATGCGTGGTCGTCGAATGGGTGCAAGAATACAACCGACAACAGCTGTTTCATAACAACACGAAGAGGGCATTAAAAACGGGAGACGAGAGATACGGACTGCACTATGACGATGCCCAAAATGTTGACATGCTTTCATTTCCTTCCAAGATTTCGTCAGATTCTATTCAATTCTTTTCGTTTGACTTTTGTTAATAATTAGGCTTGGCTCGGTTAGTTTCGTTAAGAAGTTTAGTTTTGTAAAAGTTTGGTTAGGTTAGGTTAAATTAAGTACTTATAGAGAATAGAATAAGATGGGCAAAAATTTAAGAAGCTGAGGTTCATTTCTCTTGTTTTTTTTTCTGAAGTTTTGATCAAATTAGATTTCAATTAGCGTATTTCAAGTGTAATTTGGTTAACAACAAAAATATTTCGTTCAAATGTAGATGTATATTAGGTTTATATTTTGTGTGGTTAAAAAAAGGGATTATGTACAAATTAGATTAGATTAGGTTATGTTAGAGAGTATAATATGATGGGAGAAAAATTAAGAAGCTGAGGTTCATTTCCTTTGATATTCTTTAGTTTTTTTCATCAAATTAGGTTAGAAATAGTGTACTTTAAGCCTGATTTAGTTAACAACAGAAATATTTCGTTCAAATTTAGATGTATATTAGGTTTATATTTTGTGTGGTTAAAAAAAGGGATTATGTAAAAGTTAGGTTAGATTAGGTTATGTTATAGAGAGTATAATATGATGGTAGAAAAAATAAGAAGTTGAGGTTCATTTCTTTCGCTAGTCTTTAGTTGTTTCATCAAATAAGGTTAGAATTAATGTACTTTAAGTCTAATTTAGTTAACAACACAAATATTTCGTTCAACTTTAGATGTTTATTAGATTTATATTTGGAATTATTAAAAATGGGATTATGTAAAAGTTAGGTTAGATTAGTTTATGTTATAGAGAGTATAATATGATGGGAGAAAAATTAAGGAGCTGAGGTTCATTTCTCTCGGTATTCTGTAGTTTTTTCATCAAATTAGGTTAGAATTAGTATATTTTAAGTGTTATTTAGTTAACGACGAAAATATTTCGTTTTTGATATAGTCTTTTTTCGAGTGTGCAACAAATTCAATCTTTTGTAAATTTGAATTAAATTGGTATCAGCAATGTGCCGTATTTATTGAGAACCGCAATGTCAAAATAAGTGTGTCCAAACCAGTGACTATGAAGTTACAATAATCCTCTTCGACGCTAGAGGGTGCTAGTTTCTACAAGTGTGTGCGTGAAAGTGTCACTGGTGGTTCGGTTTTTCATCTGTGGGAATTTTGAATTTGGTTAATTACTGGATCAGGCTATATTTAATTTAACGAAACAACTTTTAATGAATCAAGATTGACAATAAGTTAAAAAGTATTACTAGATTTCTTTGATTAAACTAAGTTATCTCAAGTTATAGAGCTCTTCTAAACTGGTTCCCAACATTTCGCGGCAAAACGGGAGCAAATTAATTTTCAAAAATTTAAATGTTTAAACATCTATAAGATGATTATCGTATGTTTAATAATGAATCGTCAATGTTTGTTAATCCAACTTTAATAAACAGCAGCGTTCATAAAGTGTGAAGAATAATTTTGGAATTTGCAGGTTATTAAACTTGGATTTTCCGTTTCGCATACTTGTAAAAAAAAGTCTACTACTCTTTCATAATATGCACATTAGATTAACGATTTTGATTAAATAAAGATATACACAATCTACTGATAATCATAACAATGGCGGTGAATGAATACATTTTAGTATTGTTTTTGATTGCAAAATATCAAACATATGTTAAACAATTTCATGGTCTACTTGTTTGCTAAGCAAACTATGTGGTTATATTCCTATAATAATACAGCGTTGCATTGCTTTGACAAGACTTGGCAATTCAATACTTTAATGTTACTATTTATGCAACTTTCCTTTAGAAAAGTAACGCTTATCAGCAAAAATAAAACCTAAACCTAATCATTGTTATTTTCACACAAAGAAATTAGTAAAAGAAAAAATATAGTGTACAACTCGCATGTAATGCACATTACTTGACTTATGTATAATTTGTCATACTCATAAAAAGTGTATAGCTCGTTGTTCAATATGCTATTACACTTCCTTTCTTTTAATAAAAATTTTCTTTTAAATGCCAATATACAGAATTTTTCAAATGTGTATCAGACATCTTTATTCTAGATTAAATTATCTTTAAAATTTGAATTTGAGATAATTTCATGCTTTCAAAAAAAAAAAGCTCACTTACAATTAATCAAACTTTAAAATGCAACTTCTCTTACACCATTTCAGGAATTAGTTTAGGAATAAAGCTCCAATTTGATCATTGCTTTATTTGAATCTAATCGTAAGTTCGTAAACTTCAAAATTATAATCCCATGTCTCTCTTTAGTATTACATTTCTGTGAAATGCAACATATAATCCATGCATCATTTAACCCTTTCCTCCCTGAATGTAGCTAAAAACAAACAAAAATTTAAGGCGCGGAATTTATTTATATACAACTATAGAATATGTTTTCGCGCCCCATTTATTTTTTTCACCTTTAGGGAGGGGGTGGCGAAGCGGTACGAATGTGTACCAATAGGGTATTTGAATGGTACAAATATGTACCACCAGGTGTAAATGCAAACTTCGACATTGTTGAATTATATTTATATATTTTATTTTTATTATCTATTTGGTATGATATAAAGCAAAGCAGTGTTTGCATAATAGTATACCGCATTGTACATACCTATTGGTACAAATAATAACATGCAAATTTTCAACAAAACAGAACAAATAAGCTTACCTTTCCAGATGACAGTAAATTGTTAACTATTTAGCAGCTTCACAAAAGATTTGCTATTGATTTCCTTTGTTTGCACTTAAGTAGTTGCAATTAAGTAAAATCTAACCTAATATTCGTAATAAGAACTCAGAAAAAGCGGGGAATCCCACCTGAACACACAACATTGGAACTGTACATTCCACATTGATATATAATGCAAGTTAAAACTTTCAAAAATTTTCAAATGTTGATGGTACATATGTCTACCGCTCGGGACGAAAGGGTTAATAAATTATGAGGATCAATTTTTCTTCAACTATAAAATCTATTTGAAAAAAAAGAGTTATTTTTATATTATTTCGTTATTTTGCAACAAGTAGATGATCGAAATTAAATTAAGTGTCCAAAAATCCTAAAAATTGTCCTAAAATTACAAAAGAAAAAAAAAATAAGTACGACTCTGTAAATGTGCAATATGAAAGTTCTGAAAACGATCATACTAACGGAGTGCTGGGTCCGTAATCGTCACATATGTTCAGTTCGAGAATGGTTGCACGAAGTATGACTGAATATACACGCAGTCCGAAACGAGGCAGGGGGTACACGAGTATACGAGTTCCCAAAAGCTCAGGCAGGCAGGCCGCCTGAAAAAGCGTATGAAAAAAAGCGACGAGAACCGACGTACGAATAATACCTCCCAGACCCAAGCCAAGCCAACCCAAGCTCGAACCGCACCAAGCTTCGGGCACAGGCAAACTAGGTGCGATCTATCCCCACCAGGTCTATCCTGGTGCGTCTGTCCGTCCGTCACACACATGTCCTCATCGCATGTGCACATTCACTACGACTTTCAGTCCACGCCGAACCAACGCACAGCGAGCCACAAAGGAAGTGCACACGTGAAACGAAAAAAAACTAGACAAAGCTTAGCGAAATTCGCTGCTGAAAAGAAGACAAACTGGGGGAAACTAGAAAAAAATAAACAGTTGGAAAGCGTTACTAAAAGTGCAGTGCTTCATTAAGTTAAGAAAACGTAAAGTAAACTTGACCGCAATCGGTTCGTCGATGCATAACCTAAATTCGACGATTTAAAAGATATTTTTGAGGGTTAAACACGAGGGGGTCTAAAGAAGGTAGCTTAATGAAGGACATTTTGAGGTTATAAAGTTTATTAACTTGGGCTAGAGAGGTTTAAGAAGTAAAACAGACAAAGGTTAAGCAAATTTAAGGGTTAAGTGTTTAAAGCTAGTCTATGCTAGAGGGCGTTAGTTGGGAAGTGCGTGCGTGACGAGTGTGACTGGTGGTTGGGTTTTCCATCTGCACGGACTTATGCGAGATCGGCGGACCAACTTCACCAAGGACTACATCGCCAGCATCGTGAATCCGCTCGCGGGCCGGCCGGACCCGTTTGGAGCACGAGCCGCAGCCGCCGCCGCCGTTGGGCGCAGCGCCACGACCACCGCCACTGTTGCTGCGATCACCACAGCCGCCCAGCAGTCGACAGCGGCCATTGTCGCCGCAGCCGCCACCCATACCGCTATTGTTGGCGCGAACACGACCAACGTTAGCAGCGTCGATCCTCTGCAGCAACAGCAGCAGCAGCAGCAACAACAGCCCTCGGCGGCCGCCTCAGCCGCCGCCCCAGCCGCCACCACGGCCGCAGCGGCGATGCTCATGCAGAACGCGGTGCCCGCCGCCAACGGCGATGCGGACGCTCTCGGGCTCAATCTGCTGCCGGCCGGGTTGAACGGGTCGGCGGCGGCGGCGGCCGCTGCCGCTGCTGCCGTCGGCGCCGCTGGCGTGCAGAATCGCGACACCACGTGGACGAAGCTCTTTGTCGGCGGGCTGCCATATCACACCACCGATCGCAGTCTCCGGGAGCATTTTGCCGTCTATGGGGATATTGAAGAGGCGGTTGTTATTACAGATCGGGCGAATGGGAAGTCTAGAGGTTATGGTTTCGTAAGTATTTTAACCTTTCCTTTTTATTAGATATTTAGAGTTTTAGGTTATATTAATTTAGAGTTCAATAAAGCGTTAAAGTCACCCTTAATAAAAGAAATGTGTTATCAAAAAGAAATTTTTAAAACAATATTTTTCTAACTTTGTAAGGAAGTAATCTGATCAAGTATATTTTCTTGTACCTTAATAAACGTGGTTTCAGGTTATGTATACACTACTGTATTCAACCTAACCAAACAAATCTTCTATCACTATAAAACAACCGCGAAAATTTTGTGCAATCATTTTTCTGTAAAGGCCGAAATTCATAGCTAACTAAAATTTGCCATATTTTCCTTAGTTATACACTAACCTAAATATTACACAACTTATTTTAACCATACTTTTTTCCGACTGTTCTTAAGTTATAACCGTTTAAAATGAACTTAACAACGTTTTGAACACCGTTCCCAAATATACAACTACTTCTAAAATATATTTTTCCAAGTTTTACAACTTATAAATTTTGACAGGTTATACATCATTTTGTGGCTTATTAACGCAGCTTTTAAATTATATACAGAATTTCGTATTTAACCTAATTTTTCCCTAATTATTTAGTCTTAAAGTTTCAAATATATTGTTCCAAATCACAAAAAGTTGCATCTTTCTACAAATCCGGGATTTATAGGAATTTAAACCCAATTTTGTCATGTTTTCTATCAAACTTAAATATACCACCTAAATGTTTCCCTAACATTTTTAACCTTACTTTTTCATTTGACTGTGAGGTTATAACTGTTTACATGTAGCTTAACAAAACCTTTCAATAACATTTCATCTTTTAATATACTTCTTCTAAAATTCATTCTAAAATTGATCTTTGCAAGTTTTGCAACATCTAAATTTTGACATGTTATACACCATCTTGGACCTTATTAAAGCAGATTTTAAGTCATGTACAGTATCATTTAACCTAAGTTGTCTTCTTCTATAATGTACATAATTATAATTGCTTCTCTATTTATTTTAACCTTACTTTTGCAGAAAGTTCTTAAGTTATAACCAATTAAATGTCACTTAACAAAGCTGTAACCATTTAAATTTAAAGCATTTTTCTGAAATATACTTGTACAGTTTTACAACATCTAAAATTTGAGATGTTATTCATCATTTTGCTCCTTATTAAAACATCTTTTAGATCATGTTCCCTGTTTAACATTTAACCTGACATTTCTCTAGTTCTGGAACCTTAAACTGCATCCAAATTTTTCACGTCAAATCCCAAAAAGTTACATATTCTTATAAAATCGATGCTTAATTGCTAAGAAAACCTAATTCTGCCATGTTTTTTTATCAAACTTGAATGTAAAGTAGCCTAATTGCTTCCCCAACTATTTTAACCTTACTTTTTCATTTGGTTATGAAGTTATAACCGTTTAAAAGTCACTTAACAAAGCTTGAAAGCAACATTTCTCAGTTATAATATACAACTTCCACTTACATTCGATTTTCCACGTTTTACAACTTATAAATTTTGACAAGTAATACATCATTCCGTTCTTTATTAAAGCGACTTTAAGGTACTGTTTATTAAGTAGAGTTTAACTTAATTTATCAAAAGTTACATAGCATTAAAGTGCTACCAAGAATTGAGCGCCAAAACGCAAGAAACAACATGTGTTTTCTAAAATTTAAAATTTAAAACATTTAATAGGTGATTATCATATTTTTAATAACAAACACTTATTAATAACAAACAATTATTTTGGTTATAAGTTATAAGTTATTAAACTTGATATTTTTCGCAAACTTGCAAAAAATACACTATTTTTTCTTTATTTTACTGTCAATATAACCTTTTTTTTTGAAAATTTATCAGCATCATTTGGTCTATGTGAAAAATTTTGAAATTGTAAACTTTTTAAAATGTGAATTTTAGGTCATTTCAATCTATATTTCCAATTTTTGGTAGGTAACTTAAAATCTGTTTTAATCAAACTCATCCCACACACAATTTGAGTAATTAGTTTAGAAATAAACCGCTACTAAACTAACTATTAAAACATTTGCTTAAAACTAAACCATTACATCCGTAAATTTGATAATTTTACGCAAATCTAATCTAAATATTTTCTACCTAACCTAACCTAAAATCTACATAAATCCAACTCTAATATACAACAACATCCAAAAGATTTGATGGATTATTTTGGAAATTGTAGGTCATTAAACCTAGACGATTATTCTCGGAATTGTAGGACTTTAAACCTACATGTTTGATGTTTTAATGATCTCAATGGCGTCTAGAACTGCCCCGCAAAATGCAAATGTAAATATTAGTAAAACCCGATTCCCTCTCTCGATTTGCAGGTTATAATGGGTGATCGTGCCTCAGCTGAGCGCGCCTGCCGGGAGCCGAACCCAATCATCGATGGACGCAAAGCGAACGTAAACCTCGCCATCCTCGGCGCGAAGCCACGTGGCAACGTACCCACCGGTACAGGTAACCTCAATCTCCAAACACCCTACCTCCTCTTAAAGCGTATATTTATAACCTCTAACCTATTTTAAAGGCTTCTCGTTTCCGGGCGTGCGCGCAGGTTATCCAACTCTCCTGCCATCACAATACGGGTAAGTAAACAACCTTAATCTACCATTACAAACTTCAAATACTTTCTTTCATTCAAAAATTTATTTGGAAAATTCAAAAATCTCTTAGAACCTCTAAAATCTTCTAAAAATCTCTAGCACAACAACAAAAGAAAAATTTTAAAGGTTTGACCAAACGCACAATACCTTTTCACTCTGTCTTTGACATCATTATATCCACTTAACCTAAATTCAAAAAAAAAAAAATATATGAACCTCAAACAGAGTACATTTACCCCTCCTACTTACTTAAAAACGAAAATGATCAACCTAACTGACCATTTTTGACTGTGATGACTGATACTCATTGCTCTATGTTTTTCTAGACGTGTGTAAAGAGGTGTGGGTGTCGTGCGCATGTGCACGCGCACAACATGCTCTCAGTCTCTCTCTCTCTCTGTGCCGGTAAAGCGCCCTCTGGCAGAGGGTAGCGAACACACAAAATGGCGAGCGTTTACGTTGAACACACACATAAAAAAGCGAGTTAGTGAATCGACCAATTGCCACCAATTTACTTTTATTTTACTTTTTTGGTTTTATTTTCGTTTTTTTTTTTCTTCTTACTTTTGTTTCGGTTGAGTGTTTGTGCGTGTGCGTGTGTTGGAGTTTTTTTTTTTTTTTAATTATTATTTATTTATTTTAATTTAGTTTTAGTTTTGATATTGTTTATTTATTCACTTTAGTTTTCTTTTCTCAACAATGCCTTTTGTTGTAAACTTCAGCACCTAATTGTAAGAAAAGAAAATATCAAGTAACGCCATCTAGTAGCAAATATTTTCTTTTCTTCTTTCTGTTTACTTATTCTTTATTTATTTTTTTGGGCGTTTTTTTGGGGCTGTACGTATTTTTTTGTACTTTTCTGTTGATTATCTTTTTGGTTCTTATTTTTCTTTCTCTCTGTACTCACCCCAAAAAAAAAATGAACTGCAATGTAACACTAACGCGACACTAACCGGTCATGTCTCGATGTTGCTTGGTTGTCGAATTAACCTGCCAGCAAAGAAAATGATTGTGGATCCGGAATCGGTGGTAACTATCTACAACTGGATATTTATGTGCATATTTGGTTGCCTAGAGTGTTCCAAGTGTTCCAACTAAGTTTGTTTTATTTTAACTCGTTTCAAGTCTCAAATTTTAACTGGTTTAACATAATCAAATTATCGGAGCCAATTTAAAGTTGTATTAGAAAGGTTAAAGTGTACAGTTTATATAAACAATGTTGCAACAAGAATTAAAATATAGCAATACATAAATTGGAAGGAAAGAAATCTTTGAAAGCGAAAGTGTTACACTGCAGCACCAATTTTTGTCCAAAAATCTTTTTTTGGGTGGTGGGCGGTGTTGTAGTAACGTGTGAGGATGTGTGTCTGGCTTGAGCGACGCGCCATCTATCGACTGATAACTCTTAAAATGATGCCAAAATCAATTTCAAAAAAAGAGTTTACACTACAAAAATTATCTGTAAAAGATCATCATGTTAAACATTATAGAACATCATTTTAAGAGCTATTAAATCATAACGAGTGTTTCAAGAAGAAGTCTGGACATTCTTTAAATGTAGATAAATTGTAGCCCTCGAAGTTTTTCTAGAAAATGTGTGATAAAACCGCGTGTTTTAGATAAAAACGTGCAAGTTTTGTGTTTATTTTTCTGAAGTTTGATTTTTGTGCCACTGAAGTTTTGCTAGTTTTTATTTTACTTTTTCGAGCAAGTACTAGAACAAAAAAGGAGAAAAAGCGTTTTAGGGAGTCATATAGAGGAAAGTAATGATTTATTCGACATGCAAGCTACGCACACACATACATGTGCACATAGACATGGGTCATTAGCGACATGTCGCACAGCCATGGTCAGCGATAATCTAGTTTTTTTTTATATGAATTGTATTGTTTCCGTGTGCAGACATGAAACCACTCCAAAATATATAACATTTCCGTTTTGGGTTAATATTAATGTGTTTATTACTATACAAAAAATAGATTCATATAAATTACTTATGATGGCGTATATATACGTCATCCAATTACTTGTTTACAACTAAGTAAATTCCGATGATTTTGACTATAATTAAGATAATTCTATTTTAAATTCATGTATAATTTATACATGTACAACTAGTATACTAGTACAACATTGGCAAAATAAGATTTAAAAAGTTGTGATTGACTACGTTATTTCGTTTGTAAATATTAGCAAGGTGTTGGGGTTTTCCACTAGAACTTAACACCAATATTTCGAAGACGTATAAATACGTCATGGCCATTTAGCTCTGTAATTATAAACGATGAGCAGGATTTATGTAAATTACCATTTTTTAGTTGAAGTTTAGTTTCATATTTCCCTATATCAAAAAGGTATGAGTGATATTTATTTTGTTATAAATTACTTTATCGATAAAATGACGTCAAAATCTTTAAAAAAAGCGAAGACGTGTATATACGTCGTGTTTCTGTATCTATTTTAAAATCAAAATGAGTAATTTTTTCGAGTTTTCATTGGAATTCAGATTCACCTTTTCAATCCCTTATAGTTTTAAATCGGTTTTAGACGTACATATACGTCATGGCCTCTATATCTGTTTTTTTTTTAATCAAAATGAACCGATGTGGTTCTTTGGATATAATTAAATATTAGTTTCTTCGT
The DNA here is from genome assembly GCA_019419845.2 of Weissflogia rhopalogaster. NCBI lineage: Eukaryota > Metazoa > Arthropoda > Insecta > Coleoptera > Staphylinidae > Weissflogia > Weissflogia rhopalogaster. Next base: position 3,465 of record WSZQ02036276.1, on the reverse strand, counting down.
AGGTTTTAAATTGACTGCGTTTTTCGAGGACGTTTATATACGTCTTGGCCCTATCAAAATGAGTCGGTTTTCTTTGAATTTTGTATTAGTTGAATCTTTGAAATGTATACTTTTTTAAAGTCTTTTTTTGAGGACGTATGTATACGTCACGACAATATATCTATGTTATAGCACCTATATGATCGGGATTTTTTTATAACTTTGTGAATTTTATTTAATTTTCATTATATTGGAAAATTTGCAATGACGTATATACAGGTCATGACTAGTTTAATTATATTTATTTATTATCAACGTGAGCAGGATTTGTGCAGCGGTTTGCGCTGTACGTTTGTATTTTAATTTCGTCTTTAAATTACGCTTGTGCATGCCACGCTACGCCACCAAGCCAAGAGACAAAATTAATTACCCGCCGCCGAGTGATCTGGAAATAGACAGCGCACGAAAATAGCCGCCGCCGAGTTGGCACGCGGACAGCTGCCGCGCATATTTCTCTCATCCTTTCGGTCGACGAACGCCTTCGCACTTTTTTCTACCTCTTTGCCTTCCCCGCCGCCTTCCTCTGAACCCGATGCAATCGTCGCGAGATTTATCATCTATTTTCGTCGGCGATATATTTTTACATCCTGTAATTTCGCGTGTTTTTTTTGTTTCTAGATTAGTTTAGTCAGAATTTAAGACTTCTCCACCAACTGTCCTCTGCTTTGTATTCATAGATGTTACCCTGTCTCTTAATAGTAATGAGTCTGAATCTGCTAATCAGTATAATTAGAGAAACTTGTAGATTATAACAAAGAATAAGACATTACCAAGAAATTTTACAGTATGAAATATTTGACATAATTCTGACTCGAGAATGAAAGAATTGTGTACACTTTTTAAAAACCTAGAAAATCGTGCAGGATTGAGGGACGATGCATTGAATGAAAAAATCTGCGAATCGACGCGTTGTTTGGCGGCGGCAGCGGTTGGTGGAAAGGCGGGGATAACCACCGCCGGCGCGATTGGATAATCTCCGACCGACGACGGGTGGCGGGGTTGAGCGGCAGCGAGCGCGGATGCGCGTGTTTAGCTGCCCCCACCGCCGCTGACGAAAGCTGCACGCTGATCGGCCGGCCGACGGGATCAACCCCTTATTTATCCGCGCGCAAATCGGGTTTAGCTGCGCAGAGTTTTAGTACATAGTCGTTATATATCTGCGCAAAAGGAATGTGCCACTTGATAACAAAAAGACATATTGATCTTTCAGTCATTCTATAATAAACAGGATATGATTTATAGATTTCTCCTTGAAAATTAACTTGCTTAATTGTATGTCAATTGTAAAGTGTTTAAAAGTTTTCATTTCAATAGTTTAGTTTAGATTTTTACTTGAAAATCGGAACAAAAACGATTTGAAAATGTATAATTCTCACGTATTTCAATCGTTAATTTTTGAAACTATAATTTAGGAAATAGGATTATAAGAATCTACCTATCTTATTAATCTTATTATTATATTATTATTATTATTATAATATATTAACTTCGTTAATAAGATCGTGAACAACACTATACAATAAAATATATTCCGTTGCAAAATGGCCTTGGATAATGCAATTTGAATCTAACTGTCAATAATAAGAAAATTAAAATAAGAATAATATTTATTGTGTCTCTAAGACAGTAAATGTACATTCTCACATCAAACGACACAGAACAATCTACAACAAACCTGACAAAACGGACAACATACAATGTTCATCAACAGTTTAACAGACACGCCAAAATTATAAATTCATATAGCAACTGTAATAAGGCGGAAAAATCTATGAGTTGACATCCGCTAAAATAAACACCATTATTCTTGACCCTCTACCAAAAAAAAACAAATAAAAACTTGAAAAATGTTTGAAGACAGAATAATCATGTGTAGGAATCTATGTAGAGTAGATAACCCTTTATTTTTTGCCATTTAACAATATCCTTACAAAAAGCATTCGCCAGTAGACATTTACATTACATCAAAAAAAAAAAACTCAACAATATGTTATATGTATCGAGTGAACAAAAAGGGTCAAGGACGGGAGTTGTGCCACTTTCCGAAGGAAGGAGAGGGTTGAAAGGATTATGAATCACATCATTAAGATGTTTGAGACGTGAGATTACATAGTGCAGCCTTTTACCCATTTTGCTGATAGTGAAAGCTTGACAAAAGTGAAATTTCCCAAAAACTGCTTGCTTTACGTAATAAAAATTTGACAATTAAAACCGAATCGCATTCTTTTAGTACAATTATGCTCAATGGTTCTAGCAGATTTTTTTGCAATACTGAAGAAATGGCTTTCTTTAATTAGTACTTGTTGCGAAAGAGTTGCACAAAAATGGAAATTTCGAGATTCCTCGTAGATGTGCTTACATCTAAATTTTTCTCATATATTTTAACGAATAATTACAAAAAGTTCAGATATCCAATGTTAATCCCTGAATCGAGGCAGCTATCAATCTCTCGTGATTTTTTTCACGAAAATTTGTCGATTTAGCATTTATAAACAAGTTTTTCTCATATATTTTGGAAATCGTATGTTAGTTTCTGAATCGTTGCAGCTATTGATCTCTAGATGTGCTTAAACGAATTTTCTTCACGAAAATAAGTCGATTTAGCACATCTAAACAAGTTTAATATGTGAGAAAAACGTGTTTAGATGTGCGAAATTGGCGAATATTTGTGAATAAGAATAAGATCATTTCTCCATTTTAAAAAACAAAAATAAAGGTGTAGTGTTTCGAGTTTGGTTGCATTTTTTTTGTCTTATGTCTTGCTATTGCTTTTCGAGGACGTCATACCTATTTATCTTTGTCAATATTGTCAACGTCAAAATAAAGTTTGAGTGGCTTATAGCATGTTCATGTCGCTACTTTGTAAAAATAGCCTTTTAATTCCGTATGTACCTATTTAAAACATCGGATGAGTCTTATTGTATTGCGAGGTATTTAATTAATTGAACTGTAAAATAAATCTGCAAAACCAGTAACTCTTTTATACATTTTTAGTCCTACAATCAGAAACCGTAAAAATGGGGGTACGCATTTAAGATTTCATAGTTACCCTCCACTCCACCCACTAGAGGAATGACTGGATGGTAGAATTTACTAACAACAATTTTCTCCCAAGAAATTATTACGTTTTGATCGTAGGCAGCTTATTTCTCGAGATATTTGAAGTTTTTACGTTAAAACTCGCCCAGTATATGCGTCATGGCCATTTATCTGTCAATCAAAATAAGTAGGTCCTGGCAAATACGACAAGTCAAAGAAAATATAAGTAGACAACCTTTATTGGCACATTACTTCCCCCTCCCCTTTCCATTACATACATTCATTATAATAAGTAACAAGTAAAACTTACCATACTAAATACTATCAAACAAAAATTGATTAAATAAATACCATTTCAACAAAAAATAATCAAACCCGCTAAACTTC
>WSZQ02036165.1:8656-29263 GCA_019419845.2 Weissflogia rhopalogaster | reverse complement strand
AGAATAATAATTCAAGGTCATTCAAAAACACTGAGAGACATAATGAGGTAAACAAGTACAATAAAATAATATACGTATTATTCCCAATCTACTTTATTCTATACCTTCCTACACTGTCCACGAGAACTAAACAAGTGAAGCATGCCGAAGTTCTCTATCTTCGCATTTTTAGTCTGCACCTTTTATATTATCAACTTTGACTCAATATGTTCTACCATTTTCTATATCCGATTTCTTTTATCCATTCCTGTCTTTTGGGCACATTTCTACTCTCCATTAGTTCATCTCATCTATTAGCAATTCAGGACCATTCAAACACATAAAAAAACCAAACAAGCTCAACAAGTACAACTCAATAGAATAACCAAGCATTGCCAAATCATTCCCAGTCTCATCTCTATTTTATCCCATTTTTTCCCTTAACTATCCACCGGAACTATACAACTGAAGCAAGTCGGAGTACTCCAACTTACTACATAGTTGCACTCGTATTTGTGATGATGGGGTATTTAATGGTGGAGGCGTTTGGCCTAGATTCACGCTGCCGTTCGACTGGGGAAAACCTAAATAAAATCGAGCAGAAAGTCGATAAGCGAAAGAGAGACGACACGCAACGCGAAACGCGGGAACGAATGGCGGGAAAAAGAGTAGCAGGTGTATACGTATATGTGAATATGGGCTATGGATGTGTGTATATACCCGCATCGCAGCTACCCGGGCTTTGGAGGCCCGACTGGCCTCTTTGCGCAACGCCAATGCCTCGGCTCTTTGCAAAACATTAGATTAGATTCATATCTGGATACGCGCAGCGTGCTAGGTTTGCCAGGGTCGTGCTCATATCCTAATGTAGGTAATACCGATAGGCTAGCATGCCGAACGGACTCAGCAACATACAATATGTTCACGACACTGTAAAAGCTTATGAATATATTGTTATGTTTTATGGGGTCATTGTTTATGTACATATTAATTCGGATTAATTCATGGTCGTACGCAGAAAAAACGCGTTGCATAGATTACGTCGTAAGTAATTTTATTAGGTACGAATTCGTAACTATTCCACGGGGCTGCGGAATTTGGAGCATATATATCAAGAGGCACGAACCCCACCGTGAACCTGCACGGACCACCTGACAGCCTCGAATTTATTGAGGAAATTTTAAGGATGAATTAGCGTGATTTACACCTGCCGAGGCTTTCGAAAACGGGGGCGCGCAAAAATTACCTTCATTAGCATTATTAACCGATATGTCTTTTACGTTTGGTGGTTATAAGTGTGACTAAACTGTCGAAATTATTTCTAGTATAAATAAACTAGCAGAAACTAGAAAGTTGCCTGAAATTTGCATTCCTGTTCCCGACTAGCCAGTAGGTATGCAGAAGTTAATTAAATTTTAATGGCTTTAATTATATTTGTCTACAATTTAACTATTCATGAAACAAATTTAACTATCGACATCCTACATAGAAACTCCAAGAGCGCTAGTGTAATCGAATGAGGATTGTGTATTGTGTGCTCCAGTTTAACACGCGTTAATGTCGAAAGTTTTCCTGCAGAACCCATAGATGTATTATGCAGGTTCTCGACCCACCTCTTCCATAGGATGTTATACTCTGATTTACTCTAACCTTTCTTCTCTTTCATGACTGAAAGTAATAGTATGCGCCACATTGAGTGGTATGCCTGTTCTGAACTCATCCCAGTTCCACTTTGGAGGTCACAGGAGGTTTCATATAGAACAGGGAACATGAACCTTTCACCACAGGGCAAATTTGGCTCACGTAAAGAGGGAAGTGATTCATTGTGGCATTAGGAAGTGACCTACGTTTTCAGCATGAAGATCTTGCAAAATCTATGTTATCTAACTACAATTATTTGAAGAGATATATTCATAAGCAGGCTTTATTTTGATTTACCACACCCTTTCTACTAATCCAGGTATACTACTTGTAGGAGGAATGCGAAAGGGGATAGGAGGAGGAATAGGAGGCGGAAGTGGAACAGGAGGAGAAAGATGACCACGAGTAGAGTTTTGGTTTACAAGAAACACTTTCATTCATTTACGAATGAACGAAAAGCAATTTGTGTATTGGAATCTTTTATATCTTGCGTAGTGGAGGGGGAAGACGGGGAGGAATATGAAGAGGAAGATGAGGGACCAATCATGCCAATCTGAAGAGATTAAACTTGGAAATCATGCCCTAAACACGATCAGATATCTATAGAACATAGAAGGACTTCTGAAAAAACGAGAATCAAATGAAAAATATACATTGAGAGCAATTACAGATGCAAACGCAATGAAGAACTTCGCAGACTAAGGCAGTGAACCGAGATGGAGCACATATTCTTCAAACCCAACAAAATAATCAACGATGTGTACTTCAAGAAATAAGAATATTAGTGTTATTTATCAATACGTTTGCCAAGAACAATGACAACACCTTCAAATCATATAAGAGACTTTACCCAACATTAACTGAAATTTATCCTACCTTTCATGGTTTCAATTTGGCTCTAGATAGTTATAAACTCGATATTCTATTAATTTTTAATTGAACTCTACAAACTAACAATTCATGAAGCAAATTCAACCATCAGCAACCCACATAGAAACCGCAAACTAGCACTGTCTCGCGTAGATTGTGTACGATTCGTCATTTAACATGTGTCAATTTCCAAAGTCTAAGTGCGCAACACATCGATGTATTATGTAGGCTCTCAGCCCATCCCCACCCCACAAGCCAGCGCGCACAACAGCCAGCCTACCCTGTAGCGAAACCCAACCGAGCGCAATGCTCGCGGGAACGCTTATAGCCGTCTCGCCCGGTTCCAGGCACATCAGCATCAACATCACAGCCCCCATCGCAAAACCACCACATTCGCACGTACGGCGCACAGCATGCGCTCCGGTAGCTCTCAACGGTGCGTCGATGCCATCATCTCGATTGAATCGCCGCCATCGCCCGCAAACGACGTATGCTCGTTGCAAACAAGTACGGTATCATCCCGCGAGCGCGTGCGGGTGGGTTGTGCGCATATTAACTCTAAGCGCCCGGAAAGATGCTGCGAAACCAGACGTCGGATGCGCGACCGAATTCGACTACCTAACCGGGGTTGTATCTCGAATGCAGTAAGCTGCGCACATTGCACCTCATCAGCAAATCCACACACACACAGATCCTCTTCGCACGGGGCGTGGGAGGAGGCTGCACAAGCCGGCTGCATCCAAGGTGTGTCCGCGGCTTTCCACTCCGGCTCCGGATAATTATCATCATCCTCCGGCACTATATGCTCCAGCCGTGCCGTGTAGTCTGTGCAGTGGCAATAAATAAATTTCCACGTGACGCGTTTGAGTTGTTTGAGCGTATGCCAGTGCGTAAAACCACATTATGTCAAATACTCCCCGCGTAATTTCCGCCTAATGTCTACTGTAAACACATTCGCCGTGGGATTAGCAGGTGAGATTCGGCGATTAGGGTTATTGCGCTATTGATTTTCGGGCTTTATATAGAATACCCCCGTTTTAATACTAAGCTAAACTAAGGTGTGTGTTTATAAATAACAATTGATTGATTGAATACATTACAATGTATATTTAGCTTCCCGGGGCGGGGGGTGGGTTATTTTTGTTGTTGTTGAGTATTGGTTTTTGTTCCATTCGAATTTAGCTTTAGGAATTATTTAACCGATCGGCTAGAGGAAGGAATAAATACGTGGGGTGGCAAAGGAAATGAAAGTTTGATATGCATTGTCGGCTCTTATTGTTAGATTCGATAGCCATCAAAACGCCTGTGAAGTGATTACGTTTATTGGTAAAATAAAACAGGACATAAAATAACGATATTATTAATTCACCAAAAACCTACTGTATACGGAAACATGTCTACAATGGAAAATTATGTAGGACCATTGATTTACGTGACTTATGTAATGCAGATTGACATGTAATAAGCGCAACCTGTGTGAGGTTGGAACGGAAAGAAATATTTGTATATAGCTTGCGTAATTATGAAAATTCATTGAGTAAATGTTATATAGATCAGGAAACGCAATGAATTTATATGGATAAATTATTGGCGTCATCATATATGTTCAGGGGAGGTCAATGCTTCCTCCTGGTATCTTAGTAATTCTTTGGTTTTTGATCGATTTTATCGCAACGCATATTTATCTAGGTATTTAATTTTTGGCACCCTTGGCTCAAAAATGGCCATTTACTGTATTGTCTGACTTGCATTTAACGGAAACCTACCCACACCAGAAGAAAATATTGGTTCGTGACATTCAGTCATAAGCTGTTTTAAACGATCCAGGCGACTCAAGGTTTTTACAACTTGTTCTTCCCACATACAGATGGTGCCGAAGACTAGACATCGAAACTTGAAATAACGATTTAGTGAAAGTCTTGATCCTATTTTTAATTAGTTTTAAGTTTTAAGTTCTACGTTCTACGTTTGACCAAGGTGTAGGCAATGTTGTACTTATTACAATTCAAATTTTATTCATTTATTGAAATATTTCAATTCTTATTGTTAATTCAATTCCAAAACAATTCTTAATTTTTTATACGAGTTTATAAAATTAGTAAAACCATTTTGTTATTTTATTATTCCGCATTTGCAACTTTCATTTTCAATTCAGTAACCTTTTCCATATTTTTTTCGATCTCTTTTTGAGGTGTAGATGATTGTAGCAGAAACGCCGAAAGTTAAAATTTGGTATTCTTATCCAGAAACATGCCGTATTCCAGACTAACCCCGCCGCCAGAATTGCACACTAGTGTGTCCGTATGCCAGACTATAGTTACCTCCATTTCAGCGATACGGGATGAGGGGGTGGGGAAAGGAGTGGAATCGTGCACATCTCGACAGTTCCACACTCCACACTCTACCGCCCGTAATGCGTTTCAGATGATGGGATTCGCAGGGCGCTCCTTGAGGGACGCGCACATCAGCATCACTACCACCGCCGGCAACCGGCTGGGGAGCAATACCGAGGAGATAAAAATTGTCTTACTGCCTGCCAGCCGCCCACTCTACCAGCCTCCTTAACATTCGCCCGCCACAGCCTCATGCTTTTAGACTCAACTTTCGTGGCCTCAACTCCACCAGATGACTTCCGCCGATGAAAGAGCAAAAGAAGGAATACAAAACGCGCTCTGCAATTTTATAGTTGCACCTTACTATCCAGTTGCACATCCTGCAACTACATAGACTACTCCAAACAAATTAAAATGCAATTTTAATGAGCGCTAGACGCTGTAAACGTTTTTAATGAAGTTTAATGAAAATGGGGGGGAAATCTTGAGGGGGGGGTGCAAAACAATGAAACTAAGATCATTAATGATCTTTTAAACTGTAGAAGGAGAATTTAATTATTTCGACGTCTTCAGGTTCGACCAAAAAGGGGGTCAAAACCGAGTGAAGTAAAACAAATTTGTCAAACTAGTTCCTTCCTCCCGCGTTCAATGTACGGGGGTGGCGGCGGATGGCGAGGAAGAAGAAAGGGGGGTCTGTTTGTAGTTTCGCGTGCTTCGTGTTTAATTTTCGGAGCTACGCTACCACCACTATGCTCCGCCTGCCATACGTTGTCGGTAGGAATATCACTAACGAGCGCAACACAATCTCGACTCGGCAAACACGGGCGTCACGACAAAGCAGTGCGCCCCTGAAAACCGATGTGAAACTTTGGCTGCGGCAAGAAACACGAGGAGACAATGTTTTCACTTCCAAGGACTCATCGCCTGCGATGACGACGATGATGGCGACGGCACCAGCGAAAATATGCTCGCAGCTATTATGAAATGTGCGAGTTGACTTCTTGTTCAGTTCCGCCGCGATGGATATATAGATAAAACGACGTATGTATACCAGGGGGCGCGAAGACATACAAGAAATCTCAACTTTTCACTCATCACACGCTCACGAGTTGCACAGCAAGAAGTGTAGCAGCGAGCAGGAACGGCCCGGCCCGTTGCTGCGCCGCGCCGTTGGGAAACTTGTGACATACGCCAAAACCGGGCGAACCGGTCGGAATCGGCGGGCTCCTGGCAGGAGCGGGGCAATTTTCAAGAGATGCGTGTAGCTATCGTGTAACTTTCAAAATTAGCTCGTTGATGAAACTGACACTCAAACTTTACCTATTGAGATGGAATTTGATAACAAGCAGTTGAAGGCGCAATTTGTGTTTTGAACTTTCATTCAAAACGTCAAAAATAATTTTCAGGGAAAGTAAATTTGTTCCTGGAAGCTACCTTAACACAATTAATTTAAATTTTTCCCTTCTTTAGAAAAAATAATCATGGTGGGATTTTCGTTATCAATTTCGATAAGCTTGCTATGGAGTTTTTTGCAATGGTTTTACAAAACTTTAAAAACATAATAGGACATATGTTTTGCAGTGGCTTACCCAATTGTCGCTGACGTTTATTAGGATAGTTGCTTAGCACTTGGGGGTGATTTATTGGCGTGAGCATTTTTATGATGTTTTCGCTACGCTCGCATCGTCATCTGTTTGGGCAGTTAGGCACTACTTAAGGTGCTTAAAAGACCAAGACGATTTGGGAATGCCAAAACAACCTAAAGCAACTGACAAGGACCAGCTCCACCACCCTCATGTGAGTTCCAAATCACAAAGGCATGAGACCAGAACCCTTATGTTGATGGGGAGAAGAGGAGCCCCTCTCTTCTCCCCATCTATGGGCAGACGAGGTAAGACAAAATGACAAAGATAACACTTTCGGTATTAGGCAGACAAAACGTCCACCAAACCCTTAGAACAACTTAAAGATACTCGAACTATCACAGAACGATTTAAAAACTTTCACTGGACTCATAACAGGATATTATGTCATAAAGTACTATCTGAGAAAGATGGGAATGCAGTCCAGCGAACAGTGCAGACTATGATACAAGGACGTAGAGACGTTCGAGCACAAAATCTGTTTGTGCAAGTCAGAGAAAGGTTTGAGATGTAACCTACTTGGCAAGAATTTCCTACTAGACGAGGAAGTGTGTGGGTTACCATCCAAGGTTGTAAGGTTCATAAATAACCTAGGGCACTTTACAAGAGGCTTCCTCTTCACTGGCTCCCTATACCCTATATGTTGCGAGCGGCGTGGCAATTTTGAGCCTTTATTTATGTATGACGCTAAGTTGTTTAGTCTATTCCTAAGTTTATATATTATTTCGGTAAAGTGGAGGAATTCGTCACACTTCTACAATCTCTGGGCCATTAAGAATGAAATATACGAATACGATAAACACAAGACACCCAGAGATAGGAGTGGATGCCGCGACGGGCTGGCGCCTTGCATAGGTCTGGCTTTTCTCACCACCAGATGGGTCTCCGTAGACACCTGTGGTGCTGTTGGCTTGTGCGCCTAGGCCAGAGATCGGATACACCCGGAGAGAGACAGAGTGTGCAAGCGTTTGACAGGGTGTGTCTGAATGCTAGAGAAGCATGGTGTGAGGGCGGGTTCTGCCTCACCACCACCTAGATTTAAAAATAGAGTAAGGAAGTGGTGGTACCGCAAGGAGGGTTGTGTGTGGACGGTACGCACCGCTTCAAGGTTTAGATTTTTACATAATAAAATCAGTTGTTATCCAAAAGCCGAATGAGCTGCATCTTTTATACCCCTTCCCTTACGCGACAATACAGACAGCGGGTAGCTTGTTGGCCTGTAATCTTCAGGACGTTCTCTGCAGGTGGACCCAGCGCATTCACCGCGCTACGAAAAAGGGCTTCCACTCAGAAACGTCCCCTTATAATTAAGTCGTGGTTAATACCGACGATTGGACCCGGCGCGTTCACCGCGCCATCAACCAGGGCCGCCGACGTTGGTTCGCGACACTATAAGTAATGATGTTTTCATTAGGGCCAACGCATTATTTAGGTATAACCTTTTTTGTCGTTGCATATTACTTCTCCGGGTCGTTACAACAACTGAAGTTGCTCAACGGCAGAGACTTGCGCAGAGTCGGGCAGCACATGCGCAAAGTTGAAATTTAAAATCAATGAAAAAGCACTAAATCAAAAAAGACCATATCAAAAAAGTAACCTATTTTGTAATTTTAAACATAGCACATCGTTAGTTTCTGAGATATATGCCGCCAAAAATCGTAAAGCAACAAAATAACTTATTACAAAGACTGGATTGCAAAGATCCAATTAAGGCTACTTGTACCTACTAGTTTAAAGTGTGTTCCTGTTCTTCTTTAAACGTTTTTTGACTGACCCGCATATTTATTGGAATAGAACTAAAATTCAGAGCTTCACATTCACAGGCAATGGCAGAGGATGACTATCAGATTTGACGACTCTCAAATTTTGACCTCCTTCTATGATCAAATTGGTTCCAACATGTTTTCCTTTGATGGGAAATCCTATATAAAACCCCTTTTTTCAATTTGGAACCGTAACTTTTTTCTACCAAACAAAATATTGCCACAAGACTGAAATTGTCTAGGAGCGCATTTTGTAGCTGCAACAGTGTAACACCGCAGGACAAGAGGAATGTTTGCGCGCCGTTGTCCAAATGCCCTGAGCTGGAGCCCCGGTGTCAGCGTCGAGAGTATACAAACAGGGAAAACAGGTTGACCGCCCATCACCGCCGCCAACCGCCGCCGCCAGTGAGCCGCTGCAGCTACAGCGAAAGCTGAAATATCGCTTTGATTTCGGACTGTCAACCGAACCGCCTCCAGTTGTGCAAGGGCCATGCTCGCGCACCCGAAAAGGACGCGTGACATGTACAAACACTAGCAATTTGCAAACTCCATACACAACACAACACGGCGCATATTAAACTAAAACCGACCCCGAACGCCGACGTCGCGTCGTCTCCAAAATGCTCACTTTTCGAAATGCGTCACCAATAAAGTGGAAATATGTCGGCGTACAATGATACAAGACAATGCGTTACAAAACACTGACGATAAATATCCGGGAAAAAACGCACGCAACTCGTGCAAAAATTGAGCGCAAATTGTTAAAATCACATCATTACACATTACAACAGTTTCGCATCGATCTTCATTAAAACCCTCCACTTTACTTCTGTTTGATTAAGAGGTAAACGATAAACTATTAATTAAATGGTGAAATTTGTAGAAATTGCAAATGAGTTTGGAATTAGCAAATATAATCTTGAAATGCTAAAATTGCAACTTTCAACATGAAATATCAAATTGCAAATATCAGATACGAAATGTGAATTGCTAAAGTTATTAATATGTATAAAGGTGGGATGTGTTTGCATTGACACTACGTTCGTGCGTCGTAAACAAATATTTATAACGTTTTATAGGGCGTCTCTATGAAATGCGACTATATTGCCGTTGTAGCTGCTGTTGATTGTCGCATGCGCTACATTTTGCGAGCCGAGAGACATTTGGCACTGCAGCGCCGACGCCGCCGCCACTCAGGGATTTTATCACGCCGGAGCGGCGTTAAAATTATTGATATATTGAATTTATCAGCGCATTTATTGCCCCCCAAAAACAACAGCGTTTATTGATGACTTCAAAATCGTAAAACAATGAATAAAACAGAGTTATAAATTTGAAATTTCATCTCTACACACATTCGTCGATATAAATATTTTGATTTTCCTTCATAGAAATGAAAATGGTATATTAAATTTAAATTTTAATAAAACTCAATTAATTCGTATAAATATTGAATATAAACATTTAATGTCATAAAAAGGAATTCATTAAAAACTCCCTGTCGGATTTGATTAAGGTAAATTAACCAGGAGAGTGTTTCAATTGTCCAACACGGATTTGAAGGAATTTTTTTGTACGTGTAGTACATCTATAGAAGAAAAATTGTGTTAACGGGATTTTACGCCGTTTTGAGGCGTTTGCCCAAAGAGTGTTTTAATAGCAACATTCACCATAAGAATAACGTGGCGTATCGTAAACACGCCTGCATGTAGACCGACCTTGGCGCGCTTGGCTCGAGAACACGCTCGAGTGCAAGGCGAATGTTGATGTTAGCATACTATATGCCAAACTTTGAATTTTTTTTTGGGCAAACGGCTCAAAACGGCGTAAAATCCCGTTAACACAATTTATTTATATACATACTACACGTACAAAATATTTCATACAATTCCCTGTTGGACAATTGACACACTCTCCTGATGAGGATACGAGTCCGGAGCCTCCCCTTGTAAGATGTGAATGGGTAAACATGTATAAAAGGACATATTCGACATTTTTGGAGAGAGAAAAAAAATACATAATTGTAACAAAAGTTTTGAATAAAAATATAGTAATCCAAACAAGATTCGATTAAGATGCAACAAGGTCTACTGGCACAAAATAAATATTAATAAAGAAAACAGGGTAATAAATTACAATTTTTCGTAAGAAACACTAAATAACAAATGAATACAATTGGGAAAATTGAAAATTATTTAAATAAATTAAAAAATACCCCCAGTGGAATTTTATTAAGGTGCATTAAGATTAGAAAGCAAAAAATGTAATCAAAAATTTAATCTTGTGAACGCATAATTTATATTTATTAATCATTCAAGTCGCTGAAATTACAACCTAAATAAAATTTTTTACGTGCTCACCTGTCACACCTTCACCGCCATGCGCAGCTTTTGGGCAATTAGCGGCGTAAGTTTTCATCAAGACGTGGATGAAACATCAAGGAAATCGCAACCCCTTCGACTGTAAAACGCAACAACCGCGCCAAAGTAAGTTCGCCGAGTTTTATAATTACTTAATTAATTACGCATGGCCCAAGCTGTGGTGTTTCGAAGGCCTCAGCCGGTTTTCATTGCCTTTGGCACGGGCCAAAATATACAAGAAAAGGGGGTTGTTTTTCGCCATCGAACAAACGTCACCTCCCGTCTCGGCAGCGGCAAACATTTGTGGCTACTGCACCCCCAAGTTGAATGCAACAATTTTAATAAATTTCCACGCGGCGTGCGTAAAACGATGCCGCCACGAATGACAGACGCATAATAAAATGCTTGACGAGCGTTTCGTTAGGCTGGGTAAATTTTACGACCAGGTTGATATTCTATATTCCTCCTGTAATATTTTTTCTTCATTTCATTTGGGGTTGGTGGGTGGAGGTAGAAGGTGGTTTGTGGTGGTGGCGACACAATTTGGTTACGAAAAACACTTTGACACATTGCCGGACACGTTTGCGGACCGGAGGGATGGACCAGGACAACATGGCGTGATTTATACGCACATAATCCACAACCAGGATAGCGCGCCCCAATCGTATTTACATACGTATTATATAGGCAACCGAGTGAGCGGTGCGACGGAGCGACATAAGGGGGAAGATTAAAATACATTTGCATTTTAATTCATTTTTTACGCTGCCTTTTTTCGTAGGCTGCTGGCCGGTTAAATATTGAAAGTTGAGCGGTAAACAAAAAATAAGGGATAAAGTACAAATAAAGCTGTCAAAAATTGGCCCCGCCTGCGTAGATTGTAAAATATTGTAATCTGCGGGTTGAATGAAAACCTATTGTAAAATTTGAATAAGAGCGTTTTTTTGCCATAAAAATTGGCGAAAACTTTAAATTTAGCCGAAAATCATCAATCATCAATTTTGACAGGACATTTTAAGACTCTGATTAACTAATCCTCATTTTTTATTCTTTCTGCAAAAAATACAAATAATGAAAAATTAAGAGACTAACCAGCTGTATATAAAGTTGCTTAATTTTAAATATTGTCAGCCCTAGCTGCTTTCGTCGAAGTCGAGAGATTAATTGAGGACAAAACATGTGATGGCACTCAGATACATCGAAAAACCGGGTGAAACTTTGTATTGGAATACACGGGACAAATTGAAACAAGGTCAATCAGAGACAGATATCAGAGTATTGCAAGTCAAAAGTAACCAGGAACGACAGAAAAGTGCTATAAAAATTATTCCTCGACAACAAACTCGCAATAGAGTCCTCGGTGAACTCATTGCAGGCAACACTGAGGCGGACATCCTAGAAGGTAGTAGAAACCACCTTTCATGGTCCTAAAGCAACAAGTATCCATAACCACAGTAAAGCAATAGATCAGGATATGGTAAGGTGGTAGAGTCACAATATCGCCTAGAGGTCCGAAGAGGGCTCTAGACAGACCATACTCAACGCTACTCTTTAGCCTCCTGATAGGTACTACCGAGGAGCTATACCAACTGATAAATATTGACAAAGGCGACCTCACAAGCTGCGGATAAATCGGTTGAAGAAACAACCGAGCACTTACTCTGCACTTGGGAATATCTAGCACCTGAAAGACTTTCTCTGTAAAGCAGCGAGAAGCTAGGTCTCGGTGAATTCAAGAAGGCAGACTTTTCGAAGGAGTTATGACTTAGAAAACTATGAATTTTGTAGTTTTTCCCGTCCTGCGTCCATCCAGAGCCTTTGGCCTTCCTCTTGTTAATTTATCCAACATCTGGTACTATGGTAACAAAGGGTGCAACTAGGACACACATATAAATTTCACAGCGAAATAAACAAATTACATATAAAATAAAGCAATCAATAAATAAAATAATAAAAAAATAATCTTTGAAAGAATCTTTGCAACTGTATATAAATTTGCCAATTCTACAGTATTAACACCTGTCAAGCGTAGAGAAAACTATGCAACTTTATAGTCTTGCCTATGCTGTGCAGTACTCCTTTCTATTCAAGAGATTAACTTTTTGGGCGCTCTCTTGATAAGCACAGGTATGTTTTATTAAAAGGTTGTATCAACATCACCAATCTACAAGATCAATTAATTCTCGGTGCGCACACGGGAAGCACGAACGCATCTATAATTCATTGCGATGATGTTTGTCTGTAGGTCGTCTTCGTACATCATGCCATGGAAAAGTTACGCACAAAACCAAAAAACAAAGCCTGTGGTTCTGCAAAAGTAAGTATATATACCCTCGAAGAAGCAACACTCAGGTGGCCAAAAAGACCTTTCATGTCAGTCGTTCATATTTTATTCAACATTCTCAGTGGCTCCCCTCGGCGCCTGTCTGACAAAGAAGCAGTGATAGACTTTCCAGCCGCTGCACGTACGAAATATCTTTATTAGATGGAAACCGTGCATTCGTGCATTAATTTTTCAGCATACTTTCAACTCAAAGCTCCACACACATGTTCGCATACATTGTATTGCCATAGGCGACCTACGAGAGGTCCAACTGAGATAGTATTGTTGGTTGCCCACAGTGTTCCCCAGGCATAAATGTAAGCGTAAACCAACAACTTAATGGACCAAGTCAGAACTAATCGACTGTAATTTGTACTAATTAGACTTGCAAACCACGTTTTTTAATCTGGAACCACCCAGTGTGTGCATAGTAAATGCACAATAATTAATTTATGTATTGCTTAAACCAAGGCGGTAATTAAGTAATGCTTGAAACCACATCGTGTTGGATTGAGGGTAATAATGTAATAATGAAAAGTACGCTGCGCAATAGTAGGCGGTGTAGGCGGCGGCCACACACACACCACAGGGGGTGGTAAAATGCATAAATAAACATGGTGTAAAAGAACTAGCCTGTGCGGCGCACGGCCTGGGCTTCTAATTATACGGAAAGCACAGTCGAACAAACCGCCATCATGCTTGGCATGTCGCACCAAAGTGGGCAAGGAGAGAAACACCCTGGAAGTGTTCAGTGCGAAATGTTGCCCTGTTGCTGAACTTCACCCACGAGCGTGGGCGAAGAGTTCATTAATCTTTCTTGATATTAATTAGGTTAACAAGACATATTATCGCGTTTGGTGATAAGGAAAATGTGTATTAGGGTAGCAAAAACGGAACATGTTGGCGCAAAAAGCGAGTGGAAAACGATGTGAAACGAAACCAGATATGAAAACATGAAGGGGACGTAAAACAAGCTGAATGCAAATTGACCGTAAATGGAATAAAATTACCCTGTTTCTAAGTAATTAACCTATGAATAGAAATACAAATAGACTTACCTCCTCTTACTTCACAATCGAGTGCCAAATCGGTGTTTTCTTGAAGGGGACCGATAATTCCATCTGTTGATACTTCTCTTCCTGAGTGATATAAGATAACAGCATGTGGTGGTACTGAAAATGATAAAAACACATGAAATTGGTACACATTTATTTTGCTTATTATGAAAATATCTTACGCAACCTAACGTACACTTAACCTAGGCAACCGAAAACTCCTGGTACTATCGTGGAAGAGTTGAAGTAACTCTTATTTAAGTAGCCAAATAGACCAATAACTTAAGCAACTTGAGAGGTAAGTCAATTACTGTAGGACTGATCATTCTACGTTTTGTATGTTAGAAATTATTATTCAAAGTTTGAATTTCACATTTTAATTCCTCATTTCGCCACAACATTCTATAATCCGCGAAGGGTTTTCTTAATATAGAATAACCTTAGGAACCCAATATCTTTGGTAGGTTTGATGGTATATTCAGTTGAAATAGTACACAATTAAGTATCCTAACAGGCAATTACCCCAGGAAACATAATATACAATTAATCTAGGAAACTCGATACTCTTGGTATGTTTGGTTGCATACCGCCCAGGAGTAAATCTAGCCCACAATTGCTTTTGTTTACAAACTTGCATAATATCTACAAGCACGAAACGTCAATGTACCTGGATACAAATTAAACACGAATTGCGCATCTGCGCGTAGTGGCGCAACGGCTCATTCGCATCATCAATGCATGAGCATATTCGCCCAACTATAGCGCAACAATCTCGACAATGTTTTGCCTACGGTTGCATATCATCATTGTGTGCCGGGCACGGCGAGGGCATTTGGGTGAAGGGCGGAGTGCATAATAATCAATCATACGTGAAAACGCCTCGTCGACGGTGGCCCGCGCCATCGCCCACACCTCCAACGCCCTAGTCGGACTCGTCCATTTCAAGCCCACCATAATATCGAATTATCTGCGCTGCGCTGCACGCACAAAATGTTATTATGCGTTGCCAAAACGTGTGCGGGATGTGTCCAAAATCGTGAATATTATCACACCCTTTCACACATGTACACCTGCACATGCGTGATACACAATATAGCTGCATATACCTCCCCCACACCTACCAACATAATCAAATATTCAATCTGCGAGTGTAATTAATTTAAATCGATGCGAAATTAAGTGCAACATAATTATATCGATTTTTGACAAACGCCTGCATTCCTGATCGCCAACAGTTGGCTAATATTCATGCCGCCACATCGGGGGTGATGCAGATTATGCATGCGATTATCGGTTTTATTTCGCGATTAAGTATATTTCATCATCAGCCGAATGCTAATGTTGTTGTATTGCATTGCGGCATAAATATACAAGTATATATATTTTGATTTCGTTAACTTTGGCGAAAACAAAAGCGCGCCGGGCTCGGTTGGGCTGGGCGAAAATTATAGCAACTTTAGAAGGGTGGGCGACTGTAATAGTTGCACAAAGGTGTAGTTTCTAAGTGATGCTGGCGCGAGTGGGGTGCTACGTACTGATGTAACATCGACGGTGCGCGTATGCACCGACCGCTATTCGAAAAACAATTATCAAACTACGTGCGGGACTAAATTGAAACTAACTTGTTTAATTTAATTTGTAATTATTGCGGCCCCGTGCCGCAGGGTCGGCGGACTGTGTAACGATTTACTCTGACGAGACAATGGTCTGCGAGCTGTGGGCGCGGTGGCTCCGTCACTGCCTCCACGCGCAACACTGATAAACTAGCCTGAACTTTGTGGTATGACTAGTTTTCATCGTGGATAGCTTGTCAAAACAAGAAGGTTGTGTTGGATGTATTCAATTGTTAGGATATATATAATTGGTTGTATACTTTTTTTTGTAAATTTCACTATTAATTCAAGATACTTCCTTTTAACATATCAGAATACCCTGTGTAGGATACTGAAGTTCCCTGTTTAATATTTAGTTCGTGAATAATGAAATAGAGTCCTCTATCCGGAAGTTTTGATGATTTTCGTTTGGAATTGCCAAAATTACAAAGCAACAAAATCTCCGTACGGGTTTATCTGTAATTGTTTCCTTTGTATTTGATCATTTCTTTAGATTTAGGAAACTTTTTTATGCTATCGACACATAGACAATCAAATTCTCCCAAAACAAAACACTATTTATTAGTACGGTATATTTGGTGCCATGTTTGGGGAACGTACCCATTGCCACCCAACGACATCCTGAGGGGCAGTTGTCAATTATGACTATTTCCAACGATCCTCCATCGTACAATCAACCTCCGTTATGCCGTTATAATTATGAAAGAGGAATGTTTCATCCTCTTCGTCTGTTGACGAAACTATTATTTCTCTTCAAAACTTGGTGGTATTCCTGTTTTTATTTCAGTGAATTTATTAACTGTCATGAAAACAGATCAAGTAAGAAAGTTGATTACATTGGTTGAGATATGCAAATTGGGTTGACTAAGATTTTGTAATTTTCTAGTTTGAGATCCCTTTTCGAAATGCCTTAATAGTCTGACAGGGTCACTGAAGTACCCTGCCTAAAGTTTAGTTCCAGAATGATGAAAGCATGCCCTTTATTCGGCAGTTTCACTGAGTTTCCTTCAACATTGCCAAAATAAGAAGACAACCAAACATACCTACTATATATGTTGCGAACGGCGTGGTAATTTTGAGCCTTTTTTATATATGACGCCACGTTGTTTAGTCTATTCCTAAGTTTATATATTATTTCGGTAAAGTGGAGGAATTCATCACACTTTAATAATCTCTGGAGTATTGGGAATGAAATGTACGTATACGATAAACCCAAGATGCCCAGAGATTGTAGTGGTTGACGCGACGGGCTGGCGCTTTGCATATGTCTGGTATTTACCACCCTTTCCGGGTGGTCCGTGTGCGAGTGTACCATATGCTTGGCGAATATATCGGCTCGCCTAGATACATCCAGAGAGCGGACACACCCGCACAAAGAGAGAGAGAGAGAGTGAGAGAGAGAGAGGGAGAGAGGGAGTAAGACAGGGAGTATCTGCATGCATAGCAATGCGCTGGTGAGGGCGGGATCAACCTCACTACGTAGATGTAAGAGTATTTTAAAGGAAGTGGTGGTGCCGCAAGGAGGGTTGTGTGTGGTCGGTACTCACCGGCTTCAAAGTTTAGATTTTTACTTAATAAGATCAGTTGCTATCCGAACGCCGAATGAGCCTCTTCTCATCTTTACCTTCCCAAACTAGCAACACAGGCAGCTGGTAGCTGTCGGCCTGATTTCTTTATTTCTGGATGTTTATGGACTGTATGTGGGCCCAGTGCATTCACCGCGCTATCACCAAGGGTCGCCACTCAGAACATGTCCCCTTTCTCTTCCGTCGCAAATACACCACTGATCGGAACCCGGTGCGTTCACCGCGCCATTAAGCAGAGCCGCTGACGTTGGTTCGCGATAATATACTATTCTTACAAACATACATACTTGTGTATAATTGGTTGCCTTATATCTTTGATGTTTATTTTTTAGATTCAGAAGACTTCTTTTGAAAACGAGAACCTGCATTTAATCATTGTTCTTTTTACAAAATAATTATATACTACTATCAACTTTGTGGTATGGAATGCATTCCTATGAATAGGTTACCAATGCAGAAGGAAAATAATACTTATCAAGATATATGTAATTGGTTTTCTAGATTCCTGTCCAAATCTAGTGGAATGCTTTTCACATAAAAGGAAAGTCCTTTTAGATGAAATATGGTAAAATGATAAAAAGAACTTATGAGATTTAAATCGTACGTTTTGCAGCAACAACTAATTTATCAAGCAGTCCAGCACAAGTTTCAAAAATGTCATAATTTTTGTTTAAATATATTTCTTGCAGTTATTTATGCTCGATATAAAATTGATAGAATGTACCATAGTACAGATCAATCGTACTTTTCGGGGAGAGAATCGGATCGTCGAAGTTGTCACACCTCTCCCCAGGAGACTTCTGGGTACACATCTGGCAATGAACCTCAAAGGGTTGTCACCTCCTTCACACATTTACCACTGCACTGTCAAACATTCCTAACACTACAACACGCCCACAACTTTATTTATTACTTATGTTACAGCAGAGGCTAACTTTTCAAAATAACTATGCAACCAAATATACCAGCTTGTACATATAAACTTACTTGTCATGGGAGTGAATACAGGAGCCCCAAGACCCCGATTCGGGTTCGAGACTAGATTACAACAGCGACTGAGACAGACGATGTCTTTATTAAGTAATATCAGACCCGAGCTATTCGTGAGCGTTTAGGAGTGATGGAATACCTTCGCGGTGGCGGCGGCAACGGGCGGATGGCTCCTCCGTAGGTGGCCACTTCATTTCCTGCAGCTAAGTGCTCAGTCCTAGTCCACAATTTCCGCCTTGCATGCACCGCGCGTTTAGCTAAGCCGTTGGGCTTGGGCTGAGGTGGGCCCGATTTGATGAGGGCGGTGTGGGGTGATGGCCGTATATCTGCGCCCGCGGGAAGTGCGAGCGCCGACAAAACATGCGGCTGGGGCTAGTGTTGCGTATGTGCGCGCGCAGGGCAGGGGTCGGCGGCGAGGGGCGGAAGACCAGGGCCCGTGGGGTGACTGGGCTTTGATCCGTCCTGCTTTCACCGCGCACCACCCGGCCACCCGGACGATGCAGGCGCGTTTTAATATAATTATATCTGTTATAACTCCGGGGGCTGATTTGATTTGATTTATTCATGCACGGACGGACGGGCGCCAAGAATATGGTAAATTGAGTTGAAAGCGTAGACGTAGAAAGGTTACAAATTGGATATTTATTCACATTACACCTAAATATAGGTTATATAAACGGATGTTAGGTTCTTTTTGTATGTTTAAGGATTACGTCTGTTGATGTGTGATAATCATCTATATTTTGCTAGCGTTTTATTTATTAGAAGGACCGAATATTCGCGATTAATCATATTTTTCGTAATATCATTCTTTGAATAGACAGAAACTGAAATGAACTAATAGAGACGTTAATGAGTCGTGCTAAAACTGGAAAAGATGTTACCTTGATGAGACTTCTGCAATAATGAGAAAATAATTATTTCCATCTAATGGAATACATCTAATGATACTTATTGCTCCTTGATGACCATAGTCCTTTCACCGTAAATCAGAAGTCAGAATCGTCTATCTATCTGACAGAAATGGGAAAGCCCATAACCTGGTTGGAAGGACATTAAAGCCAATGTATAGTGACTTGACGAAATCACTAGGACTATGTTTCACATGAATCGAAAGTAACGGGAAAATATGATAAAGAGAAAAATGTCATATATGAAATTGCTGCTCTTGAATTAGCCATTAGAAACACCCCATACTGGTCTGCTTTCATTGTTAAAAGGAACAAGCAGAGGGAGTTGACAGTTCTAATTAGAGTGATAGTGCGGTGTACGCATTGGGTCAGGTGTAATAATGATGGGTTAGAAAGGGGACGTGTACTGAGTTGGGAACCTTTGTGATAGCGTAGTGAATGCTCTTGGTCCACATACAGGTCTTGGACGTCTCTCCCGCCGTAATTACACCTCTGATCGGACCCAGCGGCCGCAAACATTTTTTCGCGACAGGATACCAACAAAACTTTTCCAAACAAAACAATTCCACCTAAAAACAGACACTAATATGAACAAAGGATAATGAAAACTTAGAAAACGTGGCAATATAAGCGGAAATGCCAACTAATGCATCTGCGCACTACTCCAAGTCATAAAATACGAGCGCAGCCGTTCTTTATCGCTCGTAATTGCCTCTGCGTCTCATCATATTACTTCATCTTCAAATTCAACAAAAACTATCCTAAGCGCTCGACGGCTGCCGCTTGCTGACAATTGAAACAATTTCGTTTAATGGCATTTCGTCCCCTGAACGCGCGTCATCATCCGGCTGCCGCCGCGCCGTCCGCCACCGCACTACGAAATTACGATCATCTCACAGCCGCTTCCGCAGAGACAAACCGCAGCACCCTGCCCTAAACGCCAGAGCAAACTGAGTTCCCGCGCGTTTTTAATAACACCATTAAAATTTTTCACTTTACCATCGCAATCCACCCTTAATCAACTTTACATTAACGCCGGGAATTCCCTCAAAGGACCGCAGAGACAAAAACTGCGCAAATATTTGTGAAATGCATAATATGAAAGCGTAGAGTTAGAATTTGATGGCATTTCTAGAGTCGCCCAAATGAAATATTCGCGTGGAATAATAAATGATCGTCATAATTGCACGTCGTCGGCCCAGGTTCCCAACGGAAGGCTTCAAGGGAGATGGAGCAATCGGGGTGTTTTTCGGCAGTCACTTGATGACATTCCGACGCGTATAAAACAACGCCACGTGGCGGAGACTTTGGAATTTTCATCAGAGAATTTTATTTGGTATTTATACGGATAAATACCCAGGCGATGCAATATTGAATATTTCATCCTGGATTTCAAGACAAAAACCTTGGGGTCTTGAAAGCTTATGTGTGAACATAGGGTGTTTATGATTAAATACCCAGAAACAGGATGACAATCAGGATAAACGTATCTACTTTAGACGTTTGCCCAACGCGACACACGACGACATTTATATTCCCT
>WSZQ02036054.1:3717-28373 GCA_019419845.2 Weissflogia rhopalogaster | reverse complement strand
TGAAGGATCACTTATAGCAATCCTAGGACCTTCTGGCTCAGGAAAGACAACATTCCTCAATGTCCTTAGTGGTTACCGATATAAAAATGCCACATCGAAGACCCTACAAATTAATGGGACACCTACAGATTTTGAGGACCTTGCCAATATATCCTGCTACCTGACGCAGGACATTCACCTAAATGATTTGCTCACCGTCCAAGAAAACATGGAGTTTGCTGCAGATTTTAAACTTGATATGACTCACACCTCCATTGAAAAGATAACAATTGTAAGCCATAAAACTCTCTTTGTTTTCACTCTTAAATTCAAGTTTTTTTAAACTTTAGATTGAAGATATTCTGGATTCCTTCGGTTTATCATCCACAAAAAAGACAAAAGCTGAGCGACTTTCTGGTGGTGAAAGGAAACGACTTGCACTTGCCCTAGAAATGATTAGTGATCCTGGGATTATCTATTTGGATGAACCAACAACGTAAGTATGTTTTTCAAAAAAATATTTACTAGTTTCAATTCCTTTGTGCTCTTTGAATGTTTATTCGTTTTCTTATCGAAAATAGTTCGATCTTTTCTTAATAAATAAATAAAAGTGAAAGGGTATTTATGTTTTTAGAGGATTAGATATTTCCACAACGCATCAAATTCTGACCTATCTGAAAAAAATTGCAAACAGTGGCAAGACTGTGATATGCACTATTCATCAAGTATGCGCCAGTCATTTCGATCTCTTTGATCTTGCCTATGTTATCGCCGATGGCCAATGCGCCTATCAAGGACGACCGCAAGATTTGGTTGGGTTTTTAGACCAACATGGGCTGCCATGCAACATTTATCATAATCCTGCTGATTATCGTAAGTAAACTTTGCGCAATTACGAAATTATTTCATCATGCAAAGTGTGATTAAATGAATATCGGAGTTTTAAAGCTTTAAAACTAAAACACAAGTAATACATGAAATGAAAGAGGAACTCCAACAGTTTTAACAATTTAATCTGTAAGCTTACGATTGTTCAAAGTAAGCTCTTTTCGTGGTTTTTAGGCTTTTTAGTCTGCAAAACTAAAAACGATACGGGCGTAGTCATATAATTTTCAATATGTCATCATCGAAATTGTGGATTAATAGCAGGCCTTTCGAACAAATTTCATCGGGCTATGAATGACAGGCTCTCTCACTCCCTCAACACTTTTCTTGTGCTAACACCAGAAGTCGCCCCGAGCTCTTCTCTTTACAAGAAATCTCCTAAGAGTGCGCTAAAAACGGTAGTTGCAACAAATTACGACTAGTAAAGAAAATGCTTTGTAAATTCCCTAATATATAAACACCTAAACAAATTAAACATCTATATAAAATTGTTCGAGTTACCCTTTCATTTCAAGTAGTAATCATGCTTCAAAGTCTCATGTAGCAAATACTACAAAGCCTTAAAACCCCAACATTTACTTAGAAACACCCTGTCTTCTTATTGCAATTTAAGAAAGTTAAAAAACACAATTTATGTAATGTAAAAACGTAATAACTATTCAAGTGCCAAGTGTTATTATACGCGTTAAAGAGATAACTTGTAATGTGATAAAAGTTTAAAGGTTACAAAGTGACATACATATTTCCGCACTTTGTTTATATTAATATTTTCATAATAAAATCATAGTAATTTCTCAATGTTAATGTGTAATTTACAATATAAATATATATTAATGAATTATGTTATTATTTAGTTATAGAGCTATGTTGTGGCGACTTTGGAAATGATAAAGTCGGTCAGCTCGTCAAAGCAGCGCAGAATGGCAACGATTTTATTGAATCTAGACGAAATACGAGAGATGGTAAATATTTTCGTCGTCTCTTTTAGAATTCCGTATAGTTGAAGTTTGGCAGAGTGTATGTAAACACGACGTATTTTCTTTGTTTTCATGCTACTCTGTTGATACGCTGTTGTTCAGCAGCGGTATGACTAACAGACATTGACCTGACATGAACTTGTATTCTTGCATATACTTCATATTTACGAGCTTAATTTAGCTTTAAATTTGTTAAACGTTTAATAATTATATTTTTATTCGTTTAAAATTTCACATGAGGAAGTTTTGATATCAAATTTGTAGATGTTTAATGTTTCAGGGTTAAATAAGAAGAAAAATAATATTAAATTGTTCCTGAATGAAACTGGAATTTGGAATTATAAGTTTCGAGTACTTATGAGAAGGGAGTATGTTAAAATGTCTCGAAATTGGGTAAGTTTTTGTTATGTTTTTGTGATGACATGTTAATTATTGGATAGGTTTTGTTTTGTTTTGTTTGATTTATCGAGTACCGGCTATTGAGGGTCATCAGCTCTATTCAAATATTGTTCAGTTTAATTAATCATATTAATATAATGTTGCGATATATCAGACGGGGTTTGATCTCGGAACCTTATGGCCAAAGTGATGAAATGAATTGGTAGCCTGATTAAAAGTCTCAAAATTCAGAACAATTGACAAATTTGTCGCAGAATTGAGAGAAATATGTTTAAAAGAACCTGCTTTATGTTAGTGTACTATAAAATGTTGTCTTTATAAATGCTAATTAAATTATAATCTTCCCCAAAACCAGACTTCTTTCTAATATTTTTTATGACGAAATGACTTATATGGACAGAAAATAAGTGAATATTAAATGTTAGGAGAAACGTTGCATTTGGCACAATACGAGGCACAAGTCTTAATGATATATCATCCAAAAGTGTATTTTACACTCCGCGAAAGGAATTAAAAAAAAATTGTTGAATGACCAAAATGATTTCATTTATTTGGTAAAATTTATTGTTGTAAAAAAATCAGAAATCAAATCATGACAGCCGTGGGGTCAAAAGCACAATCGTCTTTTTTATACTTTTCATTTGTTTGGAGAAAAGACAGAAGGAATTGACATATAAAACAGTTAAAAGGAACGTAATTAATTACTTCTTATATATTTATAGCTGCTGACATATTTACGGATCCTAGGAAGTACTTTCCTAAGTATGGCAATTGGCATAATATTTTGGAATATCGGTGCTGATGCATCTAAAGTATTGTTTAACCACAACTGGGTGATAGCAATTACAAGTAACATCATTTTAGGAGGCCTATTAACTCCCATTCTTTCTTGTAAGTATAAAATAACAAAATATTTCCATCACAACTGTGGGTGTGTGGTACGCGGGTTCGATGATGCTCACAAATTAACACGTATTCCAAAGTACAAAGTTCTTTATTCACACACGAAAGTTATGAAGTTCAAAATGGTGTCACAGTACACGTTACACAAGTTTCTATTCCTATAGATATTTAAAATAATCGAAATTGTTTACAATATGGAAAATATTTATACTGCGAATAAATCGCTACACAACTATCATAAAATTCATTTACTTTTAGTCCCAAAAGAAATGGATCTTATTAAAAGAGAACTACACAACCGATATTATTCATGCCTCCAATATTATTACACAGTTATCTTGCTAGATTTACCAATTTCAGTAAGTATACTCTTCCAAAATCTTTTTTTTTTGTCTAAATCATATTATAAAATTCCAGATACTCACCTTCGTATCATCTGGTCTAATTTCCTACTATTTCTCTGGACAATCATTAGAAATGGATCGAACCATACTTTATGTGATATTCATCGCCATGTTAGGAAGTGTGGTGAATGCTATTGGTTTCTTTTTTGGAACTTTAGTTGTCTCATTCAACGTAAATATTAAGTTGTATCTTTTGACAATGTTATACTTAAAGTTTATTTTTAGACTGCCATAGCTTTAACTTGTTTAACCCAAGTCCCAATGCTTGCCTTCAGTGGATATGTTATGATGTTTCAGGATCTGCCATGGGTACTGGAAAGAATATCTTTAGCATGTTATGCGAGAGCAGGACTACAAGGTTGTCTGATTGCTGTATTTGGTTTAGCCCCAATTAAACTGCCATGCCCAGAAGATGAAGATTATTGTTTTTATAAGGAACCACATCGATTATTGCTTGAATTTGGTATAGATTCAAATGATTATTCTCTATCTTTGGGAGTTTTGTTCATTTGGTTGTTTGCTGTAAGAATTATAACGTATTTTAGTATGAAGTACCGATTATCTCTATAGGAGGAAGTGCTGCAATGTGGTAACAATTTTATAAAAAATAACAATAATACTTTGAAAACAAATAACGCATGTATTGTGATATTATTACTTTAATATAGTTTTGGTTAAAATTTGTTCTTATTTTTATTAGTAACAGGTTCACAGAACTCTCTTTATTTAGGACGAGCATGGCGCAGAGGGTTTTATACACGTAGAGTGTACGCCTTGCCTCTCTACACCTTCCCGAGCGGGTGACTGTGGCCAAAGGACATCACCCCCAACAGTCGCTTTCAACCACTTTCAACAAAATATTATAGCATTGTTCGTTACAAATTTCGAAGGTTCTGAATAATTCCAAACTAGCGTTTCTTTACGACTGGCCTTCCGAACGAATTTCGTCAGGCTTCACGTGAAAGTCCCTATCACTCTCTGTTTGCGTGTTAGCGTCTTGGCGAGATTATGTCCCTTCGATTTGTAAGATCGCAGAGCCTTATTCATAAGGCTTTAATGACTTCGACAGCAAAGTATTACACCTTCATTTTATGTATTAATTATGACAGTAATGTTTCATGTAAGTTCCATGTAACTAATTGTTCGCGCCACCACCGCTTTTGGGGATTTTTGTTCGTTTGATATTTAGGTTGGTAGTGCCAACCCTTAAGTCGCGCATGCTCACCAACCCCTATCCTATTGCCTGTCAATTGGCGGATTGTGCCGAAGAGTTTATAAATAAAGTTAGTTTTTATCCAGCATTGCACCGAATAAGTACGTTTTTAACCTCTCCTGTCGACGCCGACATATCTCGAGTCTAGTTTTCATGTTTTCTACGTGTTTATTCTGCAGGTCAACTCGCCAAAGCAGCTTATGCAGACTTGAGCAGCTTATCTTGTATACAAAATTCGCGAGACAGATAACTAAGTTGAAAACATTTCCTGAAAACCCAATCTAAAGTAAACGTCTCCACGATGTCCCGATGCCATCAAACCTCGATTTCTTACCCTAAGATTGAATACACAAGAAATAAACATCTATCTTAAACACAAATATCAAAAACGATAATTACTATCAAGACAGCAGGAAAAAATTTCAAATCATTCATATCACAATTACAATAAATGTGAAAAATAATCACGCACACAATATCATGACCGCAGGTCAATATGATGGTAGTAGTGCGTTCGAGAATGTAAACATCTCAGAAAAGTAAAGTGATCAAATTAAATTAAAATATTAAAAATGACCATGAATGGGTTCCTAGTCCTCCATCGGTCGCCTCCCCAGATGGCGGATAGGGGAAAGCCTTCCAGATAAGGGTGGTACCGGAGAAATTAAATACTCGGGACGGACCAAACTTGAGAGCTGCATCTGATTCATAGTGAACGGCAGCAAACATCGGCTGTCTCCATGTTAGGAGCGGATGAAATAACACTCTGGGACTTACAATATCAGTTTTAATCATGGAATGGACACATATCCCCAACTCTAATATCAAATAGCGCATAATGAAAATTTCTCTAAACAGAACTGGAGCAAAATGAACAGAAGAAGGAAAAAACAACATGGAGAAAGAATGCAAGAGTACTGAAAGAGAGTGAAGAAAGAAAGAAAAAGAGAGAAGAAAGTGGAGAGAAACATAATTATACATATATTATTAAAATCGAAAAAAAAAATAATAACACGTCGCACAAGTACATGTTTTAAAATAAAAATCGTCATTAATGGTTCTATGAAATTTAATTTAAGCACTTATAGTGAATTGGATGGTCACTCGAAATAAAAACTTCCAAACTTTAAGTATTATATTTTTCCATTTAAGAGGCAAATTATTTTTATTATAACCACTGGAGTTTTATACATTGCCCTAACAAATATATTTGACTGCCATTTTGCATGCCTGTGTTTACTTCATATTCAGCAATTATACCAACATTAATAGATCACGAATCATAAATTCTTCTAATTTTTTTTTTAATTAAATAAATTAAGTAGTCATTTCTGCAATATTATCAAGCCCAGGTTTTGCGCTTATGAAAATAAATAAGTATGTTTTACTTTAAGTTCCATTGCAATTATACCACAATTCCAAGTATGTTATAATTGTTTAATTATTATCAATATTTTCACTTTTTTCTTTATTTTTCCAAAGAAAAAAAAACCTTCGAACATACAACTCATCATATCATATGGTCATAAAAAAAGTGATAAAAAATGTAAACTAAAGTATGGAATATTTTTCATTCTATTAATTGTGTATATTTATGCAGTGACTGTGACATTTACTTAAATAACCCATAATTTATAACAATTAAATTTTGTTATTGATTTCTATGTGAACTTTGAGCATAGAAGTGAATCAAGATCGCTGTTTTTATAAGGCTTCATGTAAGCTGTTAGAGAAGTAGGGATACCGATTTGTATGCTTTTTACAACGAGAACTCACAATTAGAGACAGCAACACGGTGCTTTTGTTCAGTATACTCGCAAACGCAGATCTTGTTGCAAATACAGACTCGCAGTAAATAGAAATATCAACATTGCATACAACTGAGTTTAATTTACTAACAGTGAAGAGAAAGTTTGGTATAATCTGCAGAGCGTTACAGAGCAAAATATCGTAAAACAAGTGAAGTAAAATCTCTTCGTAAATTATTATTCCATAATAATGACTACTCGTATCCACGAAAAAAACTCATGTGATTTGTATTTTTCTAAATTATATAGTAAAACATATAAAGGTATGTAAATTATCAACAATGTTTTTATTAACAGTTTAATTTGAAACAATAATTTCTTTCCCTTTGATTGATTTTTTTAAGGTAAAGAAATTTTACGTAATTTAAGCGGACATTTTCCAAATGGAAGTCTTGTTGGAATTATGGGAACATCAGGATCTGGAAAAACGACTTTATTAAATATACTAAGTGGTTATAATACAAAGAATGCAATATGTGAAAGACTCGAAATCAATGGAACTCCTACAGGCTTTGAATCGATGTCAAAGATATCATGTTATCTCACACAGGATATCCACCTGAATGACCTGCTTACAGTAGAGGAAAATATGCATTTTGCTGCAAATTTCAAACTCGGAGTAACGCACTCACAAAATGAGAAGAATGCAATTGTGAGTTAATTCAATCTATAGTCCTTGGAATTATATATTAATACTAATACAGATAGAAGAAATCTTAGATTCTTTTGGTATGTTCTCTACGAAGAGGACAAGAGCTGCGAAATTATCGGGAGGTGAGAGAAAACGACTAGCACTTGCCCTGGAGATGATTAGTGATCCTCAAATTCTTTTTCTTGATGAACCAACAACGTTAGTTTATTTTTCTTTATTTTACTTGTGAATAATTATATATAATTGTATGATGTCATAAACTTTATCTATGTTTTAATAGTGGTCTAGACATCTCAACAACCAATCAGATCCTTAATCACTTGAAGAAGATTACACTTAGTGGCAAAACGGTAATATGTACAATTCATCAAGTGAGTGCCAGTCATTTTGAATTATTTGATCATGCTTATGTTATAACGGAAGGACAATGTGCATATCAAGGACATCCACATGAATTGGTTTCTTTTTTTGAAACAATTGGTATGCCCTGCAATATTTATCACAATCCTGTTGATCACTGTAAGTTTTTACCGTTAGACAATAATGTATTATTAACTGTGGAAATTCACATCTGCGTGTAATTAGCATCGACTGCTATGGTCATTAGCTCTATTCAATTATTTTTTCAATGTAATTAGTCATATTAGAGGCTAACACTATTGATAAGGAGAAGAATTCACTTTAATATACATCCCCACCGAGAATCGAACCCGGGTCATCATGGCCAGTGGTCATCGACCATACCATTGCGCCACTTGGATGGACAATACAGCGTAATTAAGAATTATAAAACGTAATAAATACTAACCATGCAATTAATGCTAATTAAACGTCAGTTAGGATCATTAAATCGATTAATGTCATTCATTTATAGTGATTGAAATATGCTCCGGGGAATATGGGAAGGACAAAGCTGGATATCTTGTCGAAGTAACTCTAAATGCAAATAAATTTCATCGAAATAAAAACAGTAAATATTATTAAGAATATTAAGAATGCTAGTAAAAAAAGGTCGATTTTCAAACCTCTCGAAGTGGCAAATATTAGAATTGAACTTATTGAAATTTGCCTCTATATATGTGTAATTTTTTTTAAAACATTTTTTAAGCTCTGAAGGCGAAAAACGTCGACTATTTTCTTCCAACGAATGTACCATGGTCTTATCAGTTTAAAACTTTGGTTAAAAGAGAATATACCAAATTATCCAGAAATTTAGTAAGAAATTGTCTTAAAAAATCTATACTTTACAGTAACACTTCAGGGTATAAATAAATGAATATCTGGGTTTTAAAGCTTTATAGTATTTATTTAATGACACTTAAAATCAACATTAATATTTGAAATGAAAGAGCAACTCAAAGAATTTTACTTAGAAGCTTACAAATATTCAATGTCACCTCCCATAAAAATTGTTGTAAATATTTAATAATTTCCAAACACATGTCACTGCAATTGTTATTCACGACTGGCCTTCCGAACGAATTTCCTCAGAAGGAAACTTTCATACTAGAAATTACAAAACATCAAATAACGATATTCATTTATAAATACTCCGAATATTCATTAAAACATCATGACCAACATTAAATAATGCAATGATGTTGATAACATTTCAATTTAATAAATTTTAGTTGCTATTTCCACTAAGAATATTCGGAAGCAATTTCGTCTGCCTTACCATAAGTATGATATTTTGGAATGTAGGTACTTCAGCGGCAAAAGTTTTATTCAATTACAACTTTGCTTTGGCTGTAACTGCCAGTGTTATACTCACCGGATTATTGTATCCAGTATTATCATGTAAGTTATTTCGGGGTCTAGGAACAAATGTCGAAATAAGGAAAGTCGAATGGATAAATGTTGATGCAAAAATAAATATTGAACAGATCATATTATGACTGACAATGTATTTTTTCTCGACTGTATAAAATGTTGACTAAGGATTTTTTCGAGAGGACAAAATATGTTACTATTGACTCTGGTTATAGTTATCCTTTTAATGAGGGGGGTTTGACTCTGTTTTGAATTTCTGTAGATTTTTTTCAGCTGTCGCGCCGACAACTGCGACACCATGATGCGGATATGAAGAAACTAGATATTAACGCAAAATATACTTTTATCATTTTGAATCATTTTTAGCACTCCCCTTGTCAATCGACCAGTCTTTTTTCCGGTCTAGGAAATACTCAGGCGATTTTGGTTCTTTCAATATTTTTCCATCTACATTTGTTCCGACCGTTTTGATTTCTACATTCGTTCTGAATACCATTTTATTTCTAACATATAAAAAACTCTTTAACAGTAAAAGATTTCAGTTTCAACACAAATGGAACTAGTCAAACGAGAAGTATATAATAAATACTATACGATTCTTCAATACTATATCACTGTTCTAATCCTGGATCTACCAATATCAGTAAGGAAACCAATATTTTTCATTAAAACATAATTCTCATGGAAAATGTAATAATATGTATTCCACAGTTGGTAACCGTTTCTTCTTCAACATTATTAGCATGGTACCTCAGTGGTCAATTATTAGAACTGAATCGTATCCTTATTTTCCAACAATTTATGCTACCATTTGGATACCTTGTTAATATGATTGGTTTCTTCTTCGGTACATTGAACATACCAATCACTGTAAATATATGTTTTTTGTAAAATGTCTTCTTCATTCTTAATTCTTAGAGAAGCTTGGTTAATTTGACTTGTTTTATTTTTAGGCTGCCCTAGTAGCATGTGCAACTACACAACTACCAATTATGGTCTTCAGTGGTTATGTAATGCATTTTCCAGACATGTATTGGTTGTTTGAATATTTAGGAAGATATACCTACATTCGAAATGGTTTACAAGGATGTCTGGTCTCTATGTTGGGTCTTGTGTCAAGAAAATTGGAGTGTCCTGAAGAGGAAGTGTATTGTTTTTACACAGAACCTCATCGATTGTTAATAGATGTCGGAATTGATCCTTATCATTACGCAGGCTGTTGGTATAATATCCTCATTTGGATGGGTTTTGTTGTGATTTTATCTTATTTTACCATGAAGTACAGATTATCTTGTTGATTATTTGAAGTTTTTTTTTTGTTAAGTTAAGTGGTAGAGGAGAGTAAGTAATAGTAATTATAAATATTTCTTTGAATTTGAAGCAGTATAATAGGGTATTTGACAATGTAAATGAGTATTATATGTATTAAATTGTTTGTAGCAGATAGATAAGTTTAATTGATTACTCGAAAGAAAATGCCTAAATAGAATCTCAAGCTCCATGTTAACTCGTGTCCACTCTAAAGTTGGCCTCCCAAAATCCCCCCCCCCCCACCCCACCCACAATCAATCTATTCATATATTTTCATTTTTAAACCATCAAAAGAAACAAATACATATTTTTAAAAGTTTTATTATAAAATATAATAAAATACAACAGTATACATTTAAAACGTTGCATATTAATTTTCCATTGTACCTTTTCTTCATCATTCCTGTGGTTTCTTATTTAGTTGTATTACTACAGGTTATCCTACAAAACCTCGCTTTGGGTTTTAGCCTGCAGTCTTTCTCCCTCCTGGGTCATCCTCCATGCCTCGTAGAAAATGTAGTAGATGTTAATAGATGGTCAGGTTTCTTGCACATCTCATAATTCTTATGATCTTACTTTCATTGCACCACTGACGCAATGGGTCGATGGAGTTACTTCCTAATTTTCCTATTTTATTGATGTTTGGATATGTATCTGTGGGGTACGGTGTGCCATTGATTGCGACGATGCAATTGTATTAAGTATAACAAGTAGATTTATTATCACACAAGTATAAATAGTTGACAATGGGAAGACGAAGGAAACAGCGATGTTGCGCGTTCGGCAGCAGAAAACTAACTTCCCGAGGTAAAGAATAATAAAGACCTCGAGGGTGCATCAAAGAAAGAGCGATAGTATAAGTAAGACAGAGAAAGAGCGCAAGGGTCAAAGAGAAGATATATACCTGCGCTGGAATGCATGCAAAGATTGGAAACATATGTGTAGGTTTGAAAGATTTTCTGAGTTGAAATTGAGAGAATAGAAAATGAATAGATAGTGGAAAAAAGAAATACAAAATCTGACACATGTTAATGTATGGTCTTGACCGCCACATATCAAATGTACAGTTGTTGGCAAAACGTCCCAAAATACAATTGAAACAACACAATTCCTCAAAGAGGGTTAGCGGAATGTATATACTTCTTCGACTTAAGACAACGAAAGCTGGAGCATCGTCGTCACAGGTGAGTCAAAAATATGCAGAAAAGAAGACATTGGATAAAAAGCTTCTCAAAGATGTACAAATTAATAACAATAA
Source organism: Weissflogia rhopalogaster (assembly GCA_019419845.2). NCBI lineage: Eukaryota > Metazoa > Arthropoda > Insecta > Coleoptera > Staphylinidae > Weissflogia > Weissflogia rhopalogaster. The sequence goes on along the minus strand of WSZQ02036054.1, from coordinate 16,811 downwards.
ACAATGTATCTATTTTTTTTAATTCGGACATCTTACTTTTTGTACAACACTCGTAAGTATACGAGAACAACATCGTCTACCGTCTTTCCGTTTTTACTATCGCTTGACCTTTCAAATTGACCTTCTAAATCGTCTGATTAATTTTTACTGAAATGTATTAGTATTACTTTTATATATGCTATCTGTAAGTAGTGATATTAACACACTTATCAGTAAACCGTAAACCCAAATATTCGAATCTAGTTTCAAATATTTCGTGCAATAGCAACAAATGTAACAAATATATTTTGCCAAAATGGATAAAATCAATACCAAAACCTGTGATCTTTTCTTTTCTGGAGTAATTACTAAAACCAATAAAGGTAAATCCATAAATTCTGTGATAAAGCATCCTCGTTCATTCTAATATTATTTGCAGGCAAACAAATTTTACATAATTTATCAGGTAGATTCAATCAAGGTTCTTTGGTTGCAATTTTGGGGACTTCCGGGTCGGGCAAAACGACACTAATAAATACCCTCAGTGGATATAATACTCAAGATTCAACATTTGAAAGGCTAGAAATAAATGGCACACCCTCAGACTTCAATTCTTTGTCAGAAATATCATGTTATCTCACACAGGATATTTACTTAAATGATTTGCTAACAGTGGAAGAAAATATGTGGTTCGCTGCACATTTCAAACTTGGTGCATCACACTCTCAAATTGATAAATTATCCCTTGTAAGTGAGAATCTATTAATAATGAATATCGGAGTTTTAATAGGTCGTTATTTGACTTACATGAAATTTAAAAAGGGAAAGGGAAACACTCAGAATCACCGACTCCCCAGTGGATCGAAGGGCCACTCGTTCTGGTAAAAAAAGTAAAATACTTTGAGATGCTCATTCATTTCATGTATCAATTATGATTTTATGTTTCATTTGATAAATTAAAATAGTAAGTTTTAAAGTGTTCAAACTCCGATATTCATTTATATAAGCCCTGAAAATAAATAGATATTTGCTATAGATAACTTTAATTATGTCTAGATTCAAAAAATTCTTCATTCTTTTGGTTTATCCTCTGCAAAAACAACCAGGACATCGAATCTTTCAAGTGGCGAACGAAAAAGACTGGCACTTGCCTTAGAGATGATTAGCGACCCACAAATCATCTTTCTAGATGAACCAACAACGTGAGTCTAACTATGCTTTTATATAGTTTGTTATATTTTCTTATCAGAGGATTGGACATTTCCGCAACTGCCCAAATTCTTAATTATCTAAAGAAGGTATCCATACAAGGGAAGACTGTAATATGTTCAATTCATCAAGTCTGTGCCAGTCACTTTGAACTTTTTGATCAAGCCTATGTTATTTCTGATGGACAATGTGCCTATCACGGTCCACCACAAGATTTAGTTTCATTTTTGGATAATCTTGGTTTACCGTGTGATATTTATCATAATCCTGCAGATTATAGTAAGTAATCAAAGATAATATCGTAGATTAGTATAATATAATAGAAAATATGTTTATTAATTATTTTGCAGTAATTGAATTATGTTCCGGTGATTATGGAAATGATAAATCAGGATACCTCATTAAAGCAACAGAAAATGCCCAAAAAATTGCTAATGGAATTTCTAATAGTAAATATTTATCAGCAGACTTTAATCATACTTCAACTTACCCTAAAGTGACATGGGCATATCAGTTTAAAGCATTATGGCGCAGAGAATATACTAAGTTATGTAGGAATTTGGTATGTTTACTTCTTGAGCTTTGGACTGCAAATAAGAGCTTCTTTGACTGATCATTTTTAGTTATTATTACCGTTAAGGATATTTGGTAGTAATCTGATTGCATTGTCCATGGGTCTACTGTTTTGGAATATTGGAAATGATGCATCAAAAGTTTTTATCAACTATAACTTTTCCATGGCCATCGTTGCCAACGTGTTGTTGACAGGGTTGTTGTATCCTATCTTATCTTGTAAGTTACATTTTTAAGATAGCAATGATGATAATATGCAGGCCCGGATTGTACTAGTGATGAACTGGTAGCGATATGGATATGGTAGCAATATGGTAGCAATAGTTATATGCATGTTCCCGGTAGGGATGTCAACAAATTATCGGTATCGATAGGTATCGATACCACGTGTCGATACTTACGGGTTTTATCGATACTTTTTGACATGCCCCCACACTGAGGTCATCTTTTAATCATAACCACCACTTTGGATGGTAAACGTTCTCTGGGCGAAATTTCGATTCGTGATCCTATTTTCAAAATACCCTTTTGCATTGTTGCTTAGTATCAATACTTCCCAACAATTCTAATTACTATAATAATTACTGTGATATTTTTCATTCTTAAAATGTAGTAACATCAGAAAAATGGGACCGATAATATACCGAAAGATTACTGTAACGAGTAAAAAATAATTTGAAAATACATTAACAGATAACGCCAATGTGTATTTTCAATACCAATAAGTATCGATACTTTTCTTCGATACTTGGATATCGAAAGTATCAAAGTTTCAAAAGTATTGATACCAAAAAGTAGCGATACTTCGTGAAAAGTTGACATCCCTAGTTCCTGGTTCAAATCCGGTTGGGGGAATTATCATTTTCACTTCAAGATTTCTCTCTATTTCTATTTTATATATATATATAGCCGAATAGGCCCTGCAACATTGTCAATGAAAAATTTAGTCACATCCTTTTTAAACAAAATTTCCTAAGAATTATTTTATAGCACAAATTGATTCTTTACACTTTACCTTTTAGTTTCAGCGCAAACAGAACTAATCAAGAGAGAAGTCTACAATAAATACTATACAATCTTCCAATACTATATAATTGTGATACTTATGGATATACCCTTATCAGTACGTCTATTCCATATTATTCAGCATTATATAATAAAATAATTTTCATATGTTTAGTTAATAGCAAATTCGACATCATCCCTTTTGGCTTGGTATCTCACAGGGCAACCCATGGAAATGGACCGTATTCTGGTCTATCTACAATTTATGCTGTCCTTTGGTTTGACAGTTAATATGGTGGGATTCTTCTTCGGTACATTAAATATTCCATTCCAAGTTAGTATAAACTAATATAATTGGTTCATTAAATAATAGGAAAAGAAAATAATTAATATTTTAATGTTTCAGTCAGCAATAGTTACATGTGTATGCACCCAACTTCCACTGATGACAGTCAGTGGCTATGGAGTGCTTTTTCCTGACTTACACTGGTTTTTTGAATATATAGGAAGGATAACATACATTCGGAATGCTTTGCAAGGATGCCTGGTATCCATGTTAGGACTATATCCTCGCAGAATAAAGTGCCTCGAGGAAGAGGAGTTCTGTTTCTATGCAGAACCTCATCGATTGTTGATTGATCTTGGGATTGATCCCTTTCATTATGCTATCTGTTGGTATAACATCGTGTTTTGGATGGGTGTTATTAGTTGTTTTTCATACATTGCAATGAAATATAGATTATCTTGTTAAATTTCTCTATACAAAAGAAATTGATATAATATTGCTTAAAATATTATTAAAACCTACGTAATGAATGAAAGAAACAATGAGGCGAAATGTTCGAACTCGATGAGAATACTTCGCTTGGCTTAGTTTACGTGACAACCGGGCAGAAAGTATATTATTGTACTATTTATCATAATGTTGACTATTGCACAAATGCTACGTGCTTCTAAAAAGAATCACATCGATTGATTGCTGAAGAAATAAATATCTATCATCAGAAGGAAAAGTACGAATTCACAAGACAATAAGACAATAAATCCTAACGTATGCAGTCGAAACGAGAGCCGACACATCAATCAGAAATCAGGCACTAATTGTAAGAACTGCATTTCGCTCACTCTAATGCAGTGTTTCTCAACCTTTTTTAGGCCATGCCCATATGCACACTCGATTTCTTATCAGTTTTTGATACCACTAGGTTATCATTATACAACATTCTGATACATTACTTGACATAAATATAAAATTATTCAATGCATTTCCAAAATCTACACATTATATAAACTGAAAAGTGACAAACAAAATTTCCAATCAGTTAAAAAATAATAAAAATGATTATAACAACTTGTTCATTATGTGTTTAAGTGAACAAACAAAAAGTGTTGATATCACCATCGCCACTTATCGCCACACATCTACGGTTTTTCATTGAATTCGAATTTTACTTCACACTTATCATGAATAGCTACATGCAAGACGTTCGCTTAGGCAAGTAGTGGGATTGAAATCTGCTACTAATTTTAAATACAAGGCTAAACATCGACATAAATGCTCACAATTATCAGTATTAGACTAAACGCGCTTCAGGTTGCAAATACGCCAGGCGAGCACAATTGACTATACGGAATGTCGAATGAGTCACATTTAATAACAACAAAGTGAAAGTTTACAAATGAACCATTAAAACTATCATACAATTGTTCGTAAACATAGTTAAATAACTGTTCCTCTTCTACAGTATTTAAAAAATGACGACAAATCACTATAAAACATGTGAATTGCATTTTTCAAATTTGTCTAGTACTACTAATAAAGGTATTTACTAATATTGTTTAAAATTTAGTAGTACTTAATGTTTTAAACATACAAATTTACAGGCAAAGATATTTTACGTAATTTAAGTGGGAAATTTAACAATGGAAATCTGGTTGCAATTATGGGTACGTCAGGATCTGGAAAAACAACGTTATTAAATGTTCTAAGTGGTTATAATACAAAGAATGCAATATGTGAAAGGCTCGAAATCAATGGAACTCCTACAGACTTTGAATCGATGTCGAAGATATCGTGTTATCTCACACAGGATATCCACCTGAATGATCTGCTTACATTAGAGGAAAATATGCATTTCGCTGCGCATTTCAAACTCGGAGTATCTTACTCACAAAATGAGAAGAACGCAATTGTGAGTCAATTAAACCTATCACCTTTGGAGTTATATATTAATCCTAATACAGATAGAAGAAATCGTAGATTCTTTTGGCTTGTCTTCATCGAAAAGGACAAGAGCTGCGAATTTGTCCGGAGGTGAAAGAAAACGACTGGCCCTTGCTCTGGAGATGATTAGTGATCCTCAAATTGTTTATCTTGATGAACCATCAACGTTAGTTTACTTTTATTTTATTTAATTTCTCGTATTTAATATAAATATAATTATTTTATTTTGGATTTTAGCGGCTTGGATATTTCAGCAGCAAATCAAATTCTAAAATATTTAAAGAAGCTTGCTAGTAGTGGTAAGACTGTGATATGTTCGATTCATCAAGTTTGTGCCAGTCACTTTCAACTTTTTGATGAAGCTTATGTTATTGCTGATGGACAATGTGCTTATCACGGCAAACCAAATGATTTAGTTGTGTTTTTAGACAAAATAGGTTTACCTTGTAATATTTATCACAATCCTGCTGATTTTAGTAAGTAGCTACAATTTAGTATTAGTTCTTTTACTTCTTAACAAGTTTTTTTTAATATTTTTTAGTAATAGAGCTTTGTTCAGGTGATTATGGCAAAGGCAAAGCAGATCTATTAGTACAAGCTACCAAAAATGAAAATGCATTTACTAATTACTCTTCTGAAAGTATTAAATATTTATGTGGTAATTATTTCTTTTTATTAATCATATTTTTGAAGATATGTTGAAGACAAGCGCTAAACATTTTGTAAACTCAAACCTGTCATGGAGATATCAATTCAAGACTTTAATTTTACGGGAAAACAAAAAATTATATAGAAATCGTGTAAGTATTAAATGATAAATAAATAACTATGAATTTATAAAGTTAAGTTTACACAACCTGAATATTAAAATTGTGAATGACTGCAGTAATATATTACCTGTTTAACACCAAAATTGAAAATATCTTAGAAACTAATGCCAATCAGATTTGTTGAAATTTTATTGAATATTAGAATTTTACATAACCTTTTTAGAATATGGTGCAATACAGACTACTGGGAACCAATTTTGTTGGTCTATCTCTAGGATTACTCTTTTGGAACATGGGCAATGATGCTTCGAAAGTCTTTTTCAACTACAATTTTGCATTAACCGTCACAGGATGCGTCCTTTTGACTGGAATACTCTATCCTGTATTGTCCTGTAAGTTCCTAATTATTTTCGAATCTTTATTTTCATGCAGTATCATGAATTATAATGATTGATATAAATATTTCAGTTTGTACTCAAATGGAACTGGTCAAACGTGAAGTTTACAATAAATACTACACCATTTTCCAATATTATATCACTGTGGTTCTAATAGATATACCTATAATTGTAAGAAATCTATTACCGTGAAGAATGTTTATAAATGAATATCGGGGTTTTAGCAGATTGTACTTTTTTTCAATCTTTTGTCCGATTGAGAAAATTCAGCTCATGTAATACTTGTCCCCCTCTTCTAATTATTATCAATATGGGGAAGTTACGAATTCGTATTTTATCAGGCCATGTTTTCTCAAAACACACTGGATGCTTGCGTTGGATTTTTTGAATTGTATTGCATGTTTTCAATGGAAGCGAACGTATCTAACGCGATTCAGCGATCAGAAGTCCAAGAGCACGGGACTCGGCTCTTGCCGAGTCTTGCAAAAATAAACGCACAAGAGTTTGGATGCTTCACGACCCGGCGACGCGTTGACTGTGTGCTGACACAACGTAGACATCAAAAATTCAAAGGGTTTTGAGTCATAGTACCTTGAGACGTCCATTAGACTGAATGCGTCCGGTCGCTTCGCTTCGTGGTTTCCCATGTCTGACTGATGTAAAGGAGATAGGTTGCTTCTACGATTTGCTTCATCTCCTTATAAATATATTCGTCAGACAAAAATAGGCATAGAAGCATGAAGTCGAAGTTGGCAGAGTGACGCCCTCTTCAAAATCATGAAAATCATGTATTCTTCATTCCTCGTATTCCTCGTACATATGATTCCCGCCATAAAACGACAATATTCATTTATAAACACTCTTTAAATATACTCAATAATTGATTAAAACCTGAATAACTACAGGTAACTGCAGTTTCAACATCATCAATGTTGGCTTGGTACTTTAGTGGACAATTACTAGAACTAGAACGAATTCTGGTCTTTCAACTATTCATGATTTCATTTGGTTTTCTCATAAATATGATTGGTTTCTTCTTTGGCACATTAAATTTACCTATTGGTGTAAGAACTTGCCATTTAATCTATACTTTTACAGTTGAGTTAAACCTTTATCTATTTTAGGCAACACTTCTTGGTTGTGCAGCCACTCAACCTTCAATTTTGGTTATTAGCGGATATGGTGTGCAATTACCAGACATGTATTGGCTGCTTGAATACATCGGCACGTTCACATACATTCGCAATGCTGTTCAAGGATGTCTGGTGTCTATGCTCGGAATATATCCACGCCGAATGGTGTGTCCTGTTGAGGAATTGTTTTGCTTCTATATAGAACCACACCGGTTTTTAATAGATTTGGGCATAGACCCCTTCCATTATGCCTACTGCTTCTACAATATAGCAACATGGTTAGCTGTGGTCATGGTACTGACGTACTTCACCATGAGATTTCGATTATGTTAATATATGCATAAATTAAATAAAGCAACGTTATTTTTTCAATCGTGTCTATGGTTTTACGATTTCACGAGACTTTACTTTGTAACCTTGAGGATGTTATTTGAATTTTGCCAAAAGTCGAGTTGTTTCGGAGTGCTTCGAATTTCAGACGGTGACTAAATAAAAATCTACAGCAACAGTCTAAAAATTCCATCAGTAAAGTTGCATTAACCTGATCACAATATTGTGATGTTATCTATAAACACGTCTAAGTAAAAAACGCTGATAAAAATTGCACCCGGGAACAAAAACATCGCAAATAATTGCAAATACTCTGTGATTAACCATGGATAAAGAAAGTGAGCAGTTATGTTTTAAAAACATTTCTACCAAAACTAATAAAGGTTAGTGTATTTAAGTATCCTCCTGGATTTTAACATTTTTTAAAACTGTAATAATTACCGGTGTTTGAAGGTAAACCAATATTATATAATTTAAATGGGAGATTCCCTAGTGGAAGTCTGATATCAATAATAGGACCATCAGGAGCTGGTAAAACAACACTCTTAAATGTTCTTAGTGGATATAAAATACAAAATACAACTTGTGATACCCTCAAAATCAATGAAATTGCTACCAATTTTGAGGAAATGTCAGAGATATCCTGCTATCTAACACAGGATATTCACCTAAATGATTTGCTAACCGTCGAAGAAAACATGAGTTTTACTGCTGATTTTAAATTCGGGGCTTTACATACCAAAAAAGATAAACACTCAATTGTATGTGAATATGACATAATATACTTAGCAAATTGATAAATTTATTTTTAGATAGATGAATTAATAGAATCTTTCGGTTTGTCTCCATCGAGGAATACAAGAGCTGGAAATCTATCAGGAGGTGAACGTAAAAGACTAGGAATTGCCCTGGAAATGATTAGGGATCCAAAAATCATTTGCCTCGATGAACCCACAACGTAAGTTAGTTATTTCTATATTTTGGAATAATATATTCCAATTTATCAGAGGATTGGATATATCTTCAACGAATCACATCCTCAACTTTCTTAAAAAGATTGCGAAAAGAGGCAAAACAGTGATATGTACAATTCATCAAGTTAGTGCCAGTCACTTTGAATTGTTTGATCATGCATACGTTATCACAAACGGGCAATGTGCATATGAAGGGCGTCCTCAAGAGCTTGTAACATTTTTGGATAAAGTTGGGCTGCCTTGTAATATATTTCATAACCCTGCTGATTATGGTAAATTAATCTTGATAATTTAACAAAAAAAACTGAAAGCATATTTTTTAGTTATTGAGTTATGTTCTGGAGATTATGGAGAAGAAAAGGGGAAAATCCTAGTGGAAGCTACAGAAAGACACTACAAGTGTGTTCAACAAAAACAAGAAAGTGTGAAAATTGTCTCTAGAAAGGAAGTTAGAAGTGATATCAGTAATACTTCATGGAAATATCAGTATAAGACCCTCGTAAATCGAGAATATATTAAATTACGAAGAAATATAGTACGTGCAAGTAGATATGAAGAATCTGAAAGGTTTTTTGGTAATTTTATTATTTTAGTTAATGGTACCAATGAGATTGATTGGATGTAATTTAATATCTTTGTTTTATGGACTAATATTCTGGAATATTGGGAACGATGCCACAATGGTGATAGCAAATTACAAGTTTTCTTTGGGTATCTGTGCAAATATTTTATTAACTGGATTAATGTGTCCAGTTTTAACTTGTGAGTATTTACTTTAATATATACTTTACCTAATTTGTCAAGTTTTATTAGATTAGGAGGTTTTAAGTACAAATGTACTTACGAAATGTACTTCTGATATTAAGATAAGTGGCCTTAGAACAAAGTATATTCAAACTGTGAATCATAGACTAGTATTAAGGGAGGCGTGAAAATTTTCGGGGGGTCCCTCTTGCTATACGTGAAAAGCCATGACATTACAATATCACGAAAAATGCAAAAAGCGAGAAAAGTATTTTATACAGGACTAATAAGACTAACAATAATAACATTGAAAAAAAATGATAATAATATTTAACATTTTTGAATGGCAGCACACTACCGGGCTCCGTCTCCTGTCTGTTAAAGTGCCAAGACCGTATTTCATTTCCTTCTAAACGGACCCCAAAATTAACATGAGAATCATTCTCTTAAAGATATGAAACGCTCCTTGGCTCCAGGTCTCTAGGAACCATCCCCTTAGATTTATTTCATTTCATTCTTGTCCCCAAGGTACTAGTTACCTTACTTTGTTATACATTTTGAATTTGGCTATTAAGTATTTAATAAATATGATTTCATCGAAACATTGAATTGTTCAAATTCAATGTGCACGTTCAATTTGAACCTTTTTCTGATTACAGTATTTTCGGTCCCATCTCGCGAGAACTCAAATCAAAATTATCACTTGTCTGATTCATTTCTTTGCTGTGGGTCAAACTGAATTACTAAATAAATTCATTTCAGTTCCTAAACAAATTCAACTAGTTAAAAGAGAAGTATTCAACAAATACTACACAGTTTTTCAATACTATTCAAGCATAATGATTCTGGATATGCCCGTTTTGGTAAGATATCTTATTAACTTACAAGGGGAGGACCAAGTCGTGTCATCTCAGATTTTAATGAAATTTGGTAGACATGTAGAATAGGCCTAACAACAATGCCTGTTAAAGCGAGACGACGCACTATCTAGGCATTCGAAGATGACACGACCTGGCCCTCCCCTTGTTAGTATCATCAAATAAAAATGAATTCTAGATAACAGCAGTTTCTTCATCCTCCATGTTTGTCTGGTACATTACCGGTCAACCATTAGAAATGGAACGTATCCTAGTCTTCCAATTTATCATGGTTACATTTGGCATTCTGGTCAATTCCATCGGTTTCTTCTTTGGTACAGTGGACATTTCACTTAATGTACAAATTTAAATACATCGAATCATATGACATGATTATTTGATTATTTGTTCTTAGGCATCATTATTAATGAGTACAATGACACATCTTCCAATGTTGGTTCTAAGTGGATTCGGGTTATTCTTCCAAGATATGCACTGGCTATTCGAATATATTGGAAGAATTACATATCTTCGCAACGCTATGCAGGGATGTCTGGTGTCAATGTTTGGACTTAAACAACGAAAAATGGAATGTCCTGTGGAATTTTGCATTTATAAAGAACCACATCGACTATTACTACAGATAGGAATTGATCCTTATCATTATTTTTCATACGGAGTTAACCTTATGATTTGGTTAATTTTTATAATTTTGGTAACTTATTTTTCTATGAAATTTAGACTAACACGTTAATATCTAATATTTTATTTAAACAAAATGTTATTAAAAATTTATAAAAATGTAAAAAATAGATATTTTCTTTCAAATTAAATACTTTGGAGTAAAATAATATCATTTTAGATTGTGTGATCTTAGGACTTGCACATGTGTATTACTCTAACAAGGAGAGTACCTCAATTGTCCGTCACAGAATTGAATGAAACTTTTTGTACGTTTAGTACACCTATAGATTTTATGCCGTTTTGAGCTGTTTAGGTACCGGCCATTCGATGGTATCATTTCTTATATATGTGAGAAAAGAACCCGTTTGTGCACTTAACCCATTTATAGACTTACTTCCTTCAATTATATATGCATTAGTAAATAAAGACGCATGCGCGTCATCTTTCACGATCGTAATTGTCCAATCGGTCAATTACAGAAACATTTAATAGATATAATAGGAAAGAAAACGATACCATAAATAAATCAGGGTAATTAATGCCGGCATAAAATATTTCATATACAGCAATATCCATTTTTTAATTGATACTCCCACAAATTGATATTGTCACAATCAAAATACAAATGCCTATTTTATGAACAAAAACAAATATATTAATAATATTCGCGTAACAAAAACCTTGAAATTTTCTCGTTAAAATATGACACTCGAGAATCGCCGCCAATTTCATCATCAATCAACCTGTAAATTATCATAACGTCTAGGCTAGGTCAATTTTGTTAACCAACAAATGACACGAAAAGTTAATGTTTAATTTAAAAAATCGTATGATTTTAACAATGAAAGCAAAGCGTGTTCAAAACCTTATTTGCGACATTTATTTTAAGCTGATAAGAAATCTTCCATAGTTTATTTAATCATATTTTGTATATTAAATCTATACCAGTGATCTTCAACCAGTGTGTCGCGGAATTCTAAGAATGTATACCGAAATTTAGGTACAGTGAATTGCGCGGTTGTAAAGGAGAGTCTTTTGAATTTGGTCAAATCACCAAGCACCCTACTCCCATCGTGTTGGGTCAAATTTTTAAATGTCCTTCTGTAAGTGCCACAAAAAAGGTTTAGAATCACTGATCAATACTGTAGAAGTCAGACATGTGCTTCAATTTTTATTTACTCTCTCATCACGACGCAATCTAGGTCAAATGTACACACATTAGAAAAACATCAGAGTTGCAAACTCGAATACATTGTATTTAATTCATTTTCATTTATGTATATATAGTATGCACAACTTATTTTTGAGTTGATTAAATTACTTTATTAATATATTAAATATTTAAACATAAATAAATAAATTAAATAAATAAATAAATTAAGACATAAATAAATCCAGGTAAAATGTATACTCGTTGAAAAGCAGTGTAGCTTTAATGAATTCCAATATTGACTCGTTAGGATTATGAAACATCTACTTTTCAAATCGTTAATAACGATTACTAAGCACGTACATAACAAGAAAACTAGACAACAAGAAAACTAGTAATACTTGTTTTAATTAAGTTAAGTCACGGACATCTATTCAAATATTTAAAAATTTGCAAATTGCTATATATTTAAAACATATCGCGTGCGTTAACTGTGAATGATTGTCTTTATTTTTACCATGCATCGATTTTTTCTACATTTGTTGCGCTCAACGTTCAAAAATACCGACTCTTACAACATAATCCTTTTCATTTGTGTTCCGCCACACTGTGAACACCGTGATTACCTTAATTGAACAGAGAAAAAACATTGTGGCAGTACTTCGCTGACAAGCAAAGGTGAAGGTAGACCTTTAATATTTTACATTTATCGATTCTACATGCATCTATGCGTAATCAATATTACACTTATATTGATTAGTACGCATGGAAGTAAAAATCGTGTTGTGAATCAGAGTGTAATACTGCCGAGTGAACATAAACCATTCCATTGTGGTGATTGGCTGTAAAATGGCTTTAAACAAAAGTGAAACCTGTGATTTATATTTTACTAATTTATGTACAAAAACAAATGAAGGTATGAGTTAAAATAAGTGATGATGAATAAATTTAAGTGGGGAACCTCATTTTTCGGGTCAAGAAAATCGATTGTTTGGAAATAATCTTACAATTAATCAAGAGCTAAATTATTCAAGAATATTCAAGGATAAAAATGTCAAGTATTT
>WSZQ02035943.1:0-31973 GCA_019419845.2 Weissflogia rhopalogaster | reverse complement strand
TATAGTTTTTATTGCACGGGTGTAGCTGGCTTAGGTTATCGATAGTGCAGCGATGGTCATTGAAAATGAGGTGGTGGATGAGAGAGGAGACGTTTGGATTTCCCGTGCTGTCCAATGTATATTTTGTTGCAGTTCGAACATTTTATCTGATAAACACCGGAGTTGTGGATGTAATCGTTTTTGATTTAAATTTGGTATTGGTTAGACTTTTGAGCGTGTTGGTGTTTTGAGCGAGTTGTTGATTTATCTATTAAACTTGTAAAACAGTGACAAAAATTGTGTTTTCACATCAAATTAGAGCGATTGGTAGATCCTTGTGTCTGCCTATTTATTATGTAGAGAATATCAGAGGTGTCCGAACTTTTTATCTCAAGGGCCAAATTCGATTTCGATTATAAACGGGGAGCTGCGTCAATGACCTACGGGATGAGGTTCCCCAAGAAAATCTTGCGCACCCTCCCAAGTGGGAGTGGGAGGGCTCATGTTTCGTTTTGTCTGAATTTTACCTCTACCTTCTACCTTCCAATTTACTCACTCATAAGAACGTAGTCAGTTTCTTCCAAGTAAAATAGGAATGATTCTCTTGCTTAAGACCTATGGACAGATGGATCAGATGTTTACTAGGTCCACCTGACTGATGCTAAACAAAATTTGCAAAAGGTATAGGCATAGAGACGAAAGACCGAAGCATCTAGCTCAGGGCATCATAGAAAACGATAAAAGCTTGTGAGTCGGGACTCGGAGTAAATTAGGTTTTGGTCCTTCTCTCACACGCTCTCTCTCTCTCTCTCTCACTCACTCCCTTTCTCTCACTCACACACACACACACACACACACACACACACACACACATACACATTCTCCCTTTGTGTCTCTATCAGTAGGTCGAAACTAGTCGAAACTATTTAATCAAAGCAGTCAAACGTGATTAAAAAGCGTTTTGAGATTATCCCAAAAATAGTTAGTAAAAACCCTGTACTATCAGAACGCAGCTCCCTGTAATCAGTTTACGTCTTTGTTTGCTATAAACAATGCAAATGCTTGATAAGAAATCGTGTCTGGCATTCAGCAGTTGGCAAAACAAACAAAACAGGAAGCCCGCCGTTGCTGACGTCGAACAAACGACGAACAAATGAGCGAGGGCAAAGGGTAAGCTCAGATTTTCTCGCGCTCTATGGAAAGGGGCGATAAGACAAGACGCTCAAGCAAGCCTACTTCCAACTTCCAAGTCACAAGAATATTACTTTAGTTCGTACGAAACAACCAAGTGAAGCATGTCCCATTAAAAGTACATCAATATTACCGAAAATATTGTAAAACAAACTTTAACGGTTTGAAGAGGAAGGAAAGGGCTGAATTTCTAATTGGATTTCAACGTGATGAGGACAAACGGTAAGCCTTTCCATTTTTGGTAACGCGATCGTTTTAGGAAGTTCAGTTAAAAATTAAGCGGTTGATTTAACGCGGAAGTTGTCTATGCTTAGATTTTGTCTACCAGTCCTAGAAGTCTAGCAGTTAGAAAAAAATGGTTATACTTGCAGCATATGCTTACACTTTGATGGCGCGTGACATCCTGAGCACGTGCATTATTTTTATATGATAATCACACCCAAGATGGCGAGCGCTCCGTTCCATGCATCTTGCCGGCTTTACCAAACGCAGCTTAAGGCACTAGGCAGGTAGTATTTTGATGGGAATTAAGTCTTCTGCTCACATGTTACGTTCTGTCGGGCGACGCGACGGCGATCTTTCTTCCTGGAAAGGAAGCGAAGGAAGTTGCCATTGCAATGCATGCAGCATACAATTAAAGCTTATGCAAATGCGTTATTAATTTATACGCAACGTGAGATGTTTACCACTTTTTTTGAAAAATACAAAACATATGGCCAAACCGGTGCGGATTACTTAATTTCATAAGTTTAACTTAGTGCTCTTCGGGAATGAAATGAGAAAGATTTTCAACACTCGAGCGATTGAAAAGATTAAATATTTATGTTCTAAATACCGAGGAAATGAAGAAATTTGAAAAATTTGCTTGAACATGGTCGTTTACATTCATTTATATGTTAATTTGTTTATCTTGAATAAAGTAAACATAATTTGGAGTGTTAATGGGTTTGAAATAGATTTTGCTTATATTTGTACGTCTTGTTTTGGTGCCATTTCATGAATCAACATTGATATTGTAACATATTGGAAAATTTCAAGTTTTGTAATTTTCATTATTGTGCAAATTACCTTATGTAAGGTATGTACCTTTTACAAATGTCAAGGGTTTATCTCTTTTTGGTACCTTTTTTAGACACATTTACTTTCTTTTGTTACTATCTTGAAATATTACAACATTTAGATTCGTCAATTTCACTTTTGGTAACTTTTGCTGGGAAATTTTACGTGTCCCCTTTCAATTTAAACAATTGAAATTTCAAACCTTATTGATTTTTTGGAATCATTTTGAAATATTTCCACGTTTACAATCATGAAGCACCTATTCTTTCAGATTTAGAACCAATAACTCTTTTTCTGAAAATCATAATCACTTTTGGCATCATTTTAAAATAATTTAATATTTAGAATTATGAAATACAGTTTCAAGTTTGGTCTTGTTACCTTTTAAGATATTTTTAATGTTTACTTATTTAAGATTCCGTTTAGAAATATTTCAATGTTGTAAAGTATAAAGTGAAATGTCAAAAGTTTTTTCAGGTTTAGAATCATGAAATTTTGTTTTGGTATTTGCAAATTTCCGCTTCCTTCATAAATTTGGTACTTTTACGAAAAATTACAGGGTTTAGTAGGAACAAGTTTTAATTTGAAAATTTCAAACATCAAACTGTCAAATTTTGCTTTGGCTCATTTTTGGAAATTCCATACGTTTACATCGTTTTTGTTTATATTTTGTGAAATATTTTGATGTTAGAATCAATATTTTTGTTGCCTTTGTTTCGAAATTACTAACTTGTACGTATTTATGATACACTTTTTGAAACATTAAGTTTAGGTACCTTTTTTAGAAATTTCAAAATTCTAAGTCTTTTAGCAGATATGAAAATATTTCAAAGTTTCGAAGCATAAAGTTTAATTTTGGTACCTATTATTTTTCAAATTTCCGTCTTGCTATTTTTTGGCATCTTTTTGTAAAATCATAAGTTTTATTTGAAAACTTTTTGTAATAATTCATTATTTTTGAACTCTCAAATTTAGTTTTGGTACCTATTGGAAATGTCAAATGTTTACATCATTTTCTTTGAAATTTGAAATATTTAATGTTTAAATTTTGGGAGATGGTGCTTTGGTAGCGTCTCCATCTTTTTTTTGTACTATTTTGAAAAGTGTTTGTTTTAATCTTTGGTACTGTTTTCGAAAATTTTAAATGTTAACGTCTTTTTTGACATCATTCTGAATCACTTCAACATTTAAAATCACATCAGAATTTAAAAACTTCTTTTTAGAAATCTCAAATATTTGCTACCACTTTGGAATAAACTAAAACTGATACATTTTGCAAAACGTTCTAGACTTTCGCATTCCACTTAGGTTAATTCCATATACAAGGCATATACCACTCACGATTTTCATAAGTTAACACTGAAAAGATGGAAAAATATGGCAACCAGATGTGGAGCGAAGCAGACATCCACGTGGCTATTTATTAGCCCAGGCAAAGAGGTCCCAAATCATCCGCGCTTCGGCCTTTTTGGGCATTTCCCAGCGTCCAAATGTGCACAAAAACCGCAATATAAATCCCGTTGTCCCATCCGCGTGCATATTTCAAACTTTTACGCCCCGCTGCATGAGCTCTTAATACTTTTATGGTTTTCGTCGCACGACGCGTACAACCCGTGGAAGATTTAAAGCCCCTTTTGCAAAATTCATTCATTTACTCTCCAACTTCGAACGATGCAAAGCTTGAGCAAAGTGAACCAAAAAAGTGCTTTTAAGTAAAGTAGACCCCTTCCAGAAATACGCCATCACCACAAAGAATCGCAGGGAGTCTGTCGATCAAGAGTTAGACTATAATGACATATAGTAAGTCATTTGTTCACGACTCGGAACGCATTCCAAAATTCTTGAAAGAGTTCAAAAAAATTTACGCTTTGACACAGCGTGAATTTGAGGTATTGTGACCGAGGCAGGAACAAACTGGTTGAAGCGTTAACCATCCGGAAGAATTTGTTCCGTAATGATGAACTGTCAGAATCCTTTTCTTGAGAAAAGGAAAAACTTGCGGTTTTACCCAGAGATTAATACAAAACAGATGTTACATGCTTTGGAACAAAACAGCAGTTCAGACCAGAAACTTGTGTAGTTTTTCATACCCTTCAAACATTTCAGGTTAAATCTTCTCAACTCCTCATTGCCACTGCTTGTGGAGACCTATTTCTAGGTTATTATTTTAGTGATGACTTGAAGCGTTTAATCTCAGATTCTTTCGGCATTCTTTGTGTTCATAACAACACGCCAGTCCCTCCAAAAAGAATTTCAAGTGTTTAATCTCGAATACCGAAACTGACTTAAGCCTTGCAGAAGGTATGCGTATCTTAAAAGGAAGCATCCAGTGGCTTCCATAGATTTGAAGGGTTTAAGTCTCAGGAAACCGGTGGAACTTGAAGGGATGAGAAGATTGATATCTTGTTATTATTAATAGCCAAACATAAGAATAACTTAATCCACTCTTTATGGTTCCATGTTTTTATTGCTTAAGTTTTGAGTTTAGAGCCTTAGCAGTGTACTAAGCAAGTGAACAAAAATATCGTCTGATTTACACACTCTCAGAGACCACATAAACGCGCATTAGCAACCTCAAACTGCAATGAATCGGATGCGAATAACCGCAAAGCCGCAGGAGTATGTGTGAATGCAAATGCGCGATTGTAATGCGCGAATACAATGTCTATAATTAAATTAATTGCGTCAATGTGTGCGTTGAGAGGAGTTGCTCGAGCGAGATGGCTTCAGTTAAGTTGCGGTTAAATACACCGCAGAGTATTCTGAGAATAAAGGAATAAGAATGAGACATGAAATTGTAACAAATTAGAAACATGCTCAGTACATATGTTTCACGGTGATTCATTTTGAATTCGGAGAAAATATAAAGGAAAAAGTAGTTATAGATGTTGTATTATAGACAGACCGAAATACATTATTCGTCGCCAAATCATCTCAATTGAAATACTCCAGAAGTAAACTAATTTTAGCACAACTGGTGTTTATTTCAAGTTAGGTATTCTAAGCTATTTGTATTTAACCTAATTTGTGGATAATTGAAATAAACTGGAACTAAGTTTGGTTGCTCCAAATCCAGGTAATAGGAAATTTGAATCAGATCAGTTCTGAAATAAGTGTCAATCAAACCTGGTCTAATCTTTTTTTGTGATCATTTGCTCTATTCAGTTCTTTTTTTAATTACATTAAAAATGACTTGAATTCAATATTGAAATTACTATTGATTGGTAAAAGAATTTATTTGCATCGTCATCCGCCGGGATTGGATCCCGGGACCTACTACTGAACAATCATTGATCAACAAGTATTTACTAGCCTAACTTAGTTTACTGTAATTGTAAGTTAAGAAACCTTAAGTTGTCCTCAGTAGTTAAGCTACTGTAACCTAACATAACCTAATAAAGCCTAATATACCTTAATGTAACCCTTACTAGGTCTGATTGTGAACAACCCTGACCAGCACCAGCGGTCGGCAAAATATATGATCCAATGGTCACTGAATGTCCTATTTACTAACTGTAAGTGACCCTCTTTAGTTTAGGGGTGACAATTATGTCCCCACATCTAAGAAAGTAGCTTGCTACCCTTAATCTAATCCACAGTAATCTCTAAACTTGATCTCTCCTGACTGATCTAGAAGAACCTAAATAAGTCGTTCCAGGCATGATGTCATAGCTGGAATAATCTCAATTCCTGTGATAACTACTGGCAATACAGACTTACTTGAATCACATTCTTAATAAAGCTAATTCCAGCCTGGCTATTCGATCTAAAGACCCAACGAAAGACAATTCAATTACTCCGACAAAAGTCAATTAAACTCATTGTGAGGTTCATTATCATTAAGACTGAGATTAATCCAATATTTTAAAATGGCCCTTGCAACCAACCACTCGGTTCCTCTCACAATCACTTCCTCTCTGTTCCTCTCCACAACTATCCACTATATATACTCATGGTTCAGATCGACTTCGAGCAACACGCGCCCGGTCGCTATTTTCGTAACGAAACACGGTATGATTTTCAAACATCGTTAAACTCGTTACTCTCCCGCCTCCAGTCGGGGTCCATCTGTTCCTCTCCGTCTTGCAGGACGTGCACATCCAGAACCCGCATAGCTCCAGGCACAGGCAAACACGCAGCACGTTCAGCGCCGGCGTAAACAATGCACGCCCCTGTTGCGCCTGTCGAAAAATTAATATTGAATGCACAGCTATTATATAGCTCGAAATACAGTTAATAATAGACAAATGTATGTATGGTACGGCAAAAACGATATGAAAAATGGATTCTGTAACGAAGCATTATGTTGCTGTATTGGGAATTTATAGGGCAATAAACGTATGAATAGGAGATTTTTGAATGCAGATGCGATTAGAATGAAATGGAATCCCAGGAAATGTATTTCAATAAATTTTGGATCCATTCATGGATTTGAATGTGGATAGTGATAGTGATTTCTTGAAAAAGACGTCTTTAGATCCATGAGGAAATGACACATTAATGCTCTGAAATTTTTTGATAGTTTTTAATATTATACGCCGATATTACTATTTTCGAAATTGTTGATATTTTTAAATATTTTTCGAAATTTTATAGAATTTTTCGACATTTGTTATTTTCAACCTTTTATACTTTTTTCGATATTTTCGATCTTTTTGACCATTTCCTATGTTTTTCGATAATGACATTTTCGATAATTTCTGCATTTGAAGCTTATGGCATTTTTTACAATTTCCAACATTTTTGAGATATTTTCGTCGTTTTTAGACAGTTTCGAGATTTTCAACGTTTTGTTTTTTTGTTTTTTTTCGATATTACTTACACTTTCGACATTGTTGATGTTTCGACTTTTTCAACATTTTTCGTCGTTTTTATCATTTTTGACAATTTTTGGATTTTTCGGCAGTTTTGAGATTTTCAACGTTTTCAACGTGTTTTCTCGATATTTTAGCATTTTCGACAAATTTCGATACTTTCCGTCATTTTCGAGATTTTTGACACTTTCTACGTTTTTCGTCATTTCGAATATTTTATTCTCTATCAACCATTAAGGTCTTTCCGAAATGATACATTTTTATTATTATGCTTGTTTATAACATTTTTTTGGTGTTGTTGATGTTTGATAGGTGTTATTGTTAGTAGATTTCAGTAGTTATAGACTGTGTAAATTTGACTGAGGTTGCTTGTAGTGTAGAGTTGAGTGTGTAAGTTAGTAGTGTGTGTAGAGTTGAATAGATTGTAGAATGTTGTACTTTGTAGAAGTGTGTGTGTGGGTGAGATTGAAATGCGTCTGCATAATTCATACACAAAGAAGATACGCCGTGGTGCTACCCAATAAGCTACCCAGGCGGACTAGAAATTTCGACGGTTGAAATTTTCGAAATGATTTTACTGATAATATTTGCATCGTTTAGAAATTTTCGTTATATATACCTAGAATATCGATAATTTTCGACATTTTCGACGTTTTCTACATTTTTGGCATTTTCGACATTTTTTACATTTTCGTCATCTGTTTCCTTACATCGCATACCTAATGATTTGAAGGGATGATCAGAATTATTAAAGTTTGACTACGGTCTTAACCTATCATAACTTCAAAATCTTTGTATATATCCTTAAGCAAACAACAGATTTATGTACACACCAACTAAATATAAAACCCGTTATTTACTGAAAAGAAATCAGTACAAAGCAATTTCGCTGCATCTGGACGAACCTGTGCGATGAGTAATTCCCTTCCATCTCACGTAGGTGTATAAATACGCCAACAACACTTAATTAAGCCTTGTGTATCATTACGGCGCCTTTGTGCGCATGCGCCAGCAACTCGCCCGTAAATTATCATATTTCAGCACGCGGCAAGGGCGACATTTTCATTGACTCATATTACAAAAACCCCAAATACCCTGAGTAGTATCTGCTATTCGAAAGAATAAATCAGCTCGTGCGCGACCGGGACATGCTTGAAAGGAACACAATTGTCGAGCGTTTAGTTAGCGCGAGTTTTATTGCGTGTTAGAAGAACTGGAGCTGAATTTCGATGAGTGTCGTGTGCCCAGACGGCACGCGTACGACGCGCACACCACACACCGGAAATCTTCAGACATCATTTGTTTGCTTGTCGCACGGCCCTAGAACAGCGCGCCACGACAAGTTGATGTCGGCCCGCTTCCGTTTCACATGCAAATAGACACTAGAGCTCACTGAGATCCACTTGCCCAAACGACCGAAAAACACGCCAAACCTAGGAAAAGTGTATAAAATTGCCCTTTACCCCGTTTTCGACTCATTAAAAGATGTCTTTTCCCGCCTAAATTAAGTCTTAAGGAACGGAAGTCAGCTGAACGGGGAATCAAAATGGAGGGAAAGGTAGAAAATTAGATAAGAATAGAAATTAAGCAAATAATCTCTGACTTTATGAGATGGGAAGATATATTACCCGGATGGAAGTCCAAGTACAAAGATTTTTGAGTCTTAACATAGTATTCTAGTATATATAGTATTCTCGAGTCCATGTTCAAGTTGGAATAGACAGAAACATCTGAGGTTTGATCCACTTGTTTAAATCAATGTAAAACATACCAAACCTAGGAAAATCTGGGCAGAATTACCCTGTAGCATTTTCGACTCTGATTCTATACCTAGTCTTCAATGATAATTACCCTAATAAATACCCTACAGGTATATATAATTCAGCAAATTGCAATGAAAATCCCTTGAATATATATTCATAAATCTTGCATTACAGTTAAATATAGTATAATCAAAGATCTGATCAGATGTTCAAGATATGATTCACTTATTTGAACATAGTAATTACGAGGTGACCCCGGAAAATATGAATAAAACTACCCTGTATCCTTTATTGACATTAGTTATATTCCTTTCCTTGAATGACATCTGGGTGTAGACATATCTTCTAGTGATTTTTCGGTCAAAATTAAACTTAAAAGTCCCCTGAAAATATATTCATAAATCTTGCATTTCTATTTAAGATTGCAGAAACTAGATCATCAAAGATCTGATCTGATTCCCTGTAGCCTTTTCGACTCTTCCTTCCTTTTAATATATTTACAATCGTTCATTCTCCCAAAATTCAGCTCGTTTTCCCCCAAAATTCAGTATCTTCCAAACTTTCTGATCACATATAATTTCTGAATCTCACTTAAAAATTAAACAAACTTCACAGATCTGATCAATTTGCCCAAATGAAATAAAACTACCCTTTGTCATTTTTCCCGCCTAAATTAAGCCTTCTAAAAGGGAAGTCGTTCAAAAAGGGTACAAAATGGAGACAAGTGTAGAAAACCGAACAAGAATAGAAATAAATTAAGCAAATAATCTCAGTCTCTGGCTAGCTAGAAAGATATATTAACCGGATGGAACTACACAGGTTTTTGGCTCTTAACACAAAATTATAGAATCCCAGTTCGAGTTAGCATGCTGGAACATCAAAGACGTGTGGAAATGGATAGTGCGCTCTTTGAGATGGAATAGTTGTGAATTGTGAAATTTTGCTGTTTTGCCGACGATTTGAAGGCAGTTAATTGAAACCTGCGTCCCCAGATGCAAGGCATGGCAAATGGGACGACTCTCCATTATGCCGACCGGAAATTTTGTTAATTTTCTGCGTCTAATTAACGGCAGTGAAAGGAACTGTCCGTCACGTGCTCCACACGACTGTAGCTTTATGAAGTAAAATCTGGCAATGGCATTAAATTTTATTTCATACATTTACGATATTATAATTAATATTAATTTTAATATTATTGCAATCATAATTTTCAAAAACTACAGTTCGACAGAATTTGTTTGCTGATTATGAAATGATTATGATTATTTTTAGCCTCTGAACCTTTCTTTTCTCTGATTTGAATTTTGGTATGCTCTTTCTTCTAACATTAATATAAAGATTCAATTAATGACAGACTCAACTTGGTTTAGCTTGGTTTAGCCCAGCTGTCTTTTTAAAATAACTGAAATTGATTCCCTTTGGAAATGATCCATTCCGAAACCTATTTTTTCACACAAAAAAAAAACTTGTAAATTTATTCCCTTCCAAAGTTTTGACTAAAACATGGAATGTTTGCTCATAGCTTAGGGGTTCACGCCCGAAAAACTTTGCCTTTTCTTCAAATGGTGTCGTTTCGGCATGCTTCGATGCCTTTTGGCAATGACACCCCTCCCGGGACACAAAAAAATTGAAAAAGTGGAAACTAAAACAACATCAACGGCATTAATGCCACTCATCCAGTTGTTCTCGTTTTACGTTTTTCTCGTTTTTTTTCATAAAAACTGCTAAATTCCGAACCTTGTTCGAAAAATCTGTTTGCAGCTGCCTAAAAAACGCAGTTCACTGCTCCGCTCATGCTGAAGCATACTAACCTAGCAAAATCTGCAGCAAGATGCACACATCAAATAAACATATTTAATAATAACTGCATTTGACACCTTTTCATGTTGCTCGCGTGACAGATAAAACTCTTGTATTTGTTTACGCTGCCGCTTCCTTCCTGTGCCTTTTTCGTTTTTATGGGGTTTGGTTGGTGCGCAGAAGAGTTAGACATCAAACTGCAAACACTGCAAGATGCGCAAGACGTTTTGACACTAACTTAAACATAGCGACTTTTGACGCGTGCGTTTTACAGCCATGAGATTCCTGCTAGATGCTTCTGTCTAATGAAGATATAGTGAGATAGGGAAGAAGAGAAGATGCAGAAAAGTTAAACATCTTGCGATGGATGACTGTGTTTACTTGCTGTACGTTCTGCAGATTTGTTTACGTTTACATCAAATAAAATCTTTCATAACATCTCAGAAACTATTTCTAATAAAAATTCAATTATTTCCTATTATTCCTTAAATAAACCTACAAAAATCTATGGTATTAATTTTTTTTTCTAAAACTATTATTTTTATCCGGAATTAGAGAAAAAAAAACAGCTAAAAATCTTAATTTAGATTCAACAATTACTCATCAGTTCATTCCTCTTCTCGAACATCATTAAGTGCCACACCATTATTCGAATAGTATCGATGGATACACACAACCCTCAGACTTAAGTCATTAATCTTTTTTCGTACAAACTGGAACTGAATACTCTGACAAGACTAAAACAGGCGAAATGAACTCAAAAAAGCACAATAAAAATACCCTAAACCCAGTAGAACCGTATAAAACCTTCAAAGAACTTCTGAAATCAATTAGCTAATGAAGAGATAGTAAATAAAGTAATATACTTTTTGATACTAAAACTGAATCCATTCTCTTTCTGCCCTTTTATGATGTCGTTAAATAATATGAAACTTATAAGTGAGGACAATAAAAGATTGAAAAGGTTGTGATAATTTGAAAGGGTGATGATTTGAAAGGGTGTGATGACTTGAAAGTACTGCCAAAGATTCAGAAAGTCTTGATATTGTCAAACTTTTTGGGAGTTTTCCCAGTGTGAAGGATTTGACACAATTACTGGCCCAATGAAAAGTTTGGAATTTGTTCCCGTGGAAAGTTTTAAGGCGCTTAATTAGGATTTGTTTTGATTTCTTGCAGGTGTCGTTAAAAGAACCGACATGGAGGACATTTTAATTGTTTCAGCCAAGGACAGTGAGCCAGCCAACTTGTGGGCGCAATATTTCGTGTCCTACTTCGAGCAAATAAGCCAAAATGCAAATAGAAAGCCTTATAAGTAAGTTTTGAAAATTCTAATTATCCTTCCATACAAGTCGATGACTATACACGGCTTATGTAACGAAGAAAATGAGAGTTTACTTGAATTAATACAACTTATCTTTATTTTAAAGAATTCGTCACTTGGGGATTGAAGAAATCCTCGCCTGTAATGGGGATGTCCGTCACATAGCCGAGCGTACAGCCTCCGTCAAACTTCAACTCCTAATCATTTGCCCCCACCTCCTTGAGAAGATCCAAGATAACTCGCAACCTGCGGTGGCCAGTATTTCCAAACTCCTCCAACCAGACCGCATCCTGGCATTACAACTAGGAACAACGGATTCTGATATCACAGACTTGCATAAAGAGGCTTTCCCTTCGTATCTGCAGTGGCAACGACGACCGGTGGGTCAAGACCAAGACCAGAACTTTGCTCTCGAGTTTGTAGCGTCGGCCATTGCAATTTTTACGAAAATCTGGAAGCAGCAGAGCTGTATTGCCACCGAGGAAAATTCGCAATTCTCTATAGCTCCCAGAAAGATTCGGTATGGCCAGACCTCCGTTTTGATCATGTTGGAATATCCGCTTCAACACGAAGACATCGTCAAGATTAGCGTCGTTAAGAACGAGGAAATGACCGAAATTAAAAACGTTAAGCGCCGTAATCCATACACGCTGAAGTTTAGCATTCCAGAGAAATTCCTGGAGGTGTCGGCGATCGTTAATATCCTCGTGGAAAAGAACGGCAGCTTCATCGGGAAGCGGCCCATCAAGTGTGAAAGCCGACTCAGAGAGTTGGAACAGATTTTGCGCTCCACTAACAATCCGGTGGAGTTTATGTGTCAGGTGAGAGCATAGCGGATATATTTATACATTCTCCCCTCGGGTTCCGGGGTTTCATTTTTTCCCATCCGTTTTCCCCTTTGATCAGTGATCAAAGAAACACGATTATTGACAGGTAAAGGAACACAATAAAAAATGCTTAAGAATGAAATTTTTAATGAATTTTTACGAATTCGTAATTTTCCTCAAGTTACTACTTTTACTTTTTTTCGATTTTTAGAACTCTTTCTTGTTTTAGAGTCTTGGGTTCAGTCCCCATGACCCGGAGCAATTGGACAATTGGTTGGTTCACATGTTCCAGAAAAACATCCCTCCAGATTTCTCCCTGTTCGTGAACAACGACACAGTCGCCGGGGGCAAACATGGTAAGTGATAATGCTACGCATGCTCTACAACTTTCAACGAAATCAATAAATACTGAAATTTTCCTTCCCTTTTATCCCGCAACGTATTCAACCAGTCATACTCCTGGAATCCTTATTATCCAGACATTTGACTTAAGCAACACAACGTACAAGAATAGCATAAAAATGGTTGGAATTCTAAAAATATATACCCTTAAGAGAAGAAAACCTATCCTACCTACCTTTACTACACGAGTATTTGTATTAGGCGACCAAACGAACAAAAACGGTTTAAAATGATTTTAGGTAGCCCTAGGTACAATAATTGCTTAAAAAGTGCATGAATTTTAAAAACATTTACCATGAAACGTATACAACTAATAGTTTTCACTATCCAGGTATTGGTCCTAAGCAACCCATCGCATAGGAATAGCATAAAAATGATCCTCGGCAACGCTACGTATAATAATTGCTTAAAATGTACATGAAGTCTATAAATAACCAGAAACTTCCAAAACAAATCATACTTTTGACTTTATTAATCAGGAATTTGAATTGGGTGACGAAACGAACAGGAATAGCTTAAAAATCATTCTAGGCACTTATAGGTATTTTATAGACCTTTATGCTGAAATCTATAAAACTAAGTATACTCTTTTCACTATCCAGGTATTTGTACTAGGAAATGCAACGAACCAAAGAAGCTTTAAAATGATTTTAGGCGACCCTAAGAATAATATTAGATTAAAATTAGCATAAATTCTAAAAATATTTACCTTCATATGAAACTTATAAAACCTCATATGAAACTTATAAAATTCGCAGGAATTCTCAATATCTTTTATTCTAAAAGTATAAAAACAATCAGGTACTACTTTCACTATGCAGGTATTAACCCTAGGCAACACAACGTATAAGAATTGTTTAAAAATGATCTAGGCAACCCTACAAACAAGCATAGCTTAAAATTATCATAGGCAACCCTGTATACAAAAATAGCTTAAAATGTGTAAGAAATCTAAAATGTCGTTTATTTTTCCAGTTTGTGAATTGTTCCCAACTCTACTTCACTTTTCCGCCCATTTTGGCCTGGAGAAACTGACGGCCCAGTTACTGGACTGTCCTGGAGGAGATATAGCCTGCGATATCCGCAACGTGCAAGATTTTACACCTGCCGATATTGCTGAAAACGTCGGCCACAAAGAAATCAACAATATGCTGCGTGGTTACATGAAAATGAACGAATTGGCCACGGTTTACACCAAAATTAAGAAGCTAACTAACGCAAACCTACCCCAATTTAATATTACCAAAGATACCAACAAAGACAAGCAAATACCAAGCCCAATTCCAAAGACTGAAGAGACTGTTGAGGAACAAGAAGAAGAACACTATTTGGTACCAAAGAAACTTGATCTTCTGCAAATGGATGACTTTTACAAGATGTGCCCAGCTCCCAAGCCCGTTAATTTGAATCAAATTTCAAAATCGGCACCTACGACTCCTTCCACTGAAGATGCTGAAACCGCGATGGCATTCTACATCCCTATGGATTCAAGGAAATCTGATCTGACTGATATAAAAGAAGGTGAAGTCATCGAACAGCACAACTATCAGAATTTTACCGTTAATGAGACGCGGGCAACAGCAACATCTCTGCCAGAAAATTTTGTATCTGGCTCCGAGACGAAACTGGAAAGTCACGAAAAAGACAAAGATAAAAAGAAACGAAACAAGCACAAGCACCACTCATCATTGCAAAGCATCACTTCGAAGAACTCCAAGTCTTCGTTGAACATCAAAGAGGATAAGGTTCAAGTGGAGCTGGCCGAGATCATCAACGATTTCAAGAATAACGTCCATACTATTGCACAAACTGAGCAGTTGGTCGCCGAGTGGCAGAATCGTAATGATGTACAGAAGTCGTTCAAAGAAAAACAGGACCAGCTCAAGGAGATGCGATTGAGGTATGAGCAGATCCAGAGGGATATGAAACATGGAGGTCGGAAGACAAGTCCGTTTGAGAGATTTAAGAAGATTTTTGGCTGGTCACATAGTTCATATCAAGTTAGGGAACATTGTGGAGTTAAGTGTTCCAAAGAAGATGTGAAAGTTCTACCGGGGACTATGAATCTTCCAAATGGGACGGGAAATGGGAGTGGGAGTGACGCTAGACCAATCAGTAGTTTGAGTCTTCAAAGTACAGCAAGTACAGCTTCATCTGGAACTATGAGTACCATTAGTGGATGTAGTCTTGGAGATAGTGGAACTCATTCAGACCATGAGGAAAGAAAGGTAAGTAAATTTTTGGTTCAATCCGTTCCAAGTACTATCAACTTCAGGAACTAAGGACCTTTGAAATTAACTTGTTCTTATCAATTCTAGCATATTCTATCCCCGATGGAAGAAGACCTAAAATCAACAGCAATGAACAATTTCAATAATTACTTAATACCACCAACACCACGACCAGTAATCAAACCAACCATGATGTCTCAGAGTTTCCCTACGATTGAAGAACGCACCCGGAAGGACAGCGGTGAACGGTTAGACCCCTTCTATATTCAGTTTCCACCTAACGGACTACCTATTTCATCAGGTACGTTTACCCACAAATACTTTTTGATTCACAAAACTAAAATTGTTTTTATTTCTGAACAGGACTGAAGTTTTCAAATGAGGATGCAGATGAAACAGACAGCCCACAATCGCATTTATTCACGATACCTGAGAAACTGTCTGAAGACGCTGAAAAACCGAAGACTGAAAGTTTTGTACCACGACAGGAGTATATGAATTTACCAGGTAGCAGTCCACAGCATGATTACATGAACTTCAAGGCACCGTCATAGTCTACAACGTTTTTCTTTTTTTTGTAATTTTATATATCCTTAGTTATTGATACTTTTTTGTACCAACTTTGTACGTGAATGTATTTTGATGTATTGTTTATGTACACATTAATGGAGAAATGAAAGAAATTATTTATTATATGGCATATTAAAGTTGAATTGTAATGATACTCAAATAGTTTTGTCTATAATGTGAACCAATTTGCTAAAAGAAACCATCTCTTACAATTTTCTGCCAACTTTCTATCCACCTTTCAAGTATTTTGATTTTTTCTATATCGGATCTTCAGATTATCGATTGAAATTAGCTTGATTTGGTGATTCCAAATCCATTTCAGGGAATTTCAGGAAACGTGAGAACTCTTTGAGAAGAAGATTGTGAATGAATAACTCAGAAGTCAGTGTAGGGGCATCCGCAGGTACACCCTTAGTAACGATTGTAAAAATACCTCAAATAATAAGTTGAATGTGTTAAATACTACGTTAAATTCGTTTAGTACTACGTTAAATTTGTTGAATACTATTTTATCGTGGCAATTAACAACAAATGTTGCAAACTCTATAAGGGAGAAATTGAACTTTGCTGCTCTTAAGCTCTTCGGCGAGATACAAGTGACTCGATTCAAGGATGGTTTAAATCTGATTTATTTCGTCTGCAAGTAAAAGGGCAGGGGTAAAAGGGCAGCGCATAAGGTGCGCTTCGTACTGCGAAACATGACGCATAAAGCCTGTGGTTACAGATTATGTACACACCTATTGGTATGCGCGATTAATATGTTCATTGTGTCTCTTGCTCATACAATCTCAGAATATTATATTTGTCTAAAACTATTGATAGGCTCTAATATCTCTGTTCAAAATGTTTTTAAACCACGGAGAGCACAGTGGTATGGTCGATGATGGTTCGAATCTCGGTGGGGATGCATAGTAAAGATTCTTCTTCTTTTCAACTGTTTTAGACTCTAATATAACTAATTACATTGAAAAGTATTGAATAGAGTTAATGACCATAGCAGTAGATACTCGATAAAAAAACGGTGTTAAATTAAATACGTTAAATTCTGTATCAATGGCGTTAAAATAACATTAAATGCGTTAAATCAAACATTAAATGTATTAAGTACAACTTTGAATGTGTACACAGTTTCTGTATCTGAAGAGGAAGCCCTGAAAAAAGGATGTATACCTATTTCTTGCACTATATTTCCCAATTGTCCAAAAGCTTCGACAAAATAATTCCAGTAATAAATTTCAATGAAATTGTACTAATAGTGAACTAAATTCTTTAAAACATCAGAAAAATGTGTAAAACCAAATAATATTACTTTTTTCAAAATAACCTGTTGTAAAATTACTTCGTAAGGAAAGAAAACAATGAGTCACATTCGAAATAGGTTAATTAAAACAGATTGTGTTTGTTTATTGGTCCAAGTAAACACTAAATCGTGCAATCCTATAAACATGGTCAAAACCGTTTATAAAACATAAAAACCAACAAGCAATCACGGATTGCAGGTGGCAAATATTGCCTCAGGAAACTGTTTCAATTAAACTAGCTTTTAATTGATTGAGTTCGTAAGCAGAATACCAGAATATCGACAGATTAAATTTTATTTATTTCATTTAAAGAAAAGTAAATCACATAAACTTATATATAATGTACCTTAATTTATTAATAAAATCTGTTAATAAATTTGCTTTCATTTTAAAATAAAAATATTTAAATTACACTTCATTACCTTTTATCAAGAACGATTCTTCTAAATTATTTCTCCCATCGCAATCGGCTGTCCCAAGTCACAATGTCGATGAACCTTCTTTGATACTCAAACCCACCTCAGCGATTTTTATTCGCCTTTTAGTTTATTTGCATTTTTTGCATTTTGGCATACCCAGAACCCAGAACAGAGCACCCACCTCGAACAAGACACTTAAAGTGTGTGTAATTCGACAACGGTATTCCAAATTCAACGCTCAACACCCAAAAGCCATCCAAAACCATCCAAACAAACCCGGTCCCCCGATACAGAGCTCTTAACTTATGCAACGGGACATCTGCAGTTAAGTAATCTCCAGTGGAGTTGAGTAATCTACATTTAAATCCGAACACTTGGAGGATGTACGAAAAGTACAGTATCATCACTCATTGTGAAACAAGTGCTTTGCGGACGTTATCGTCCAAAGAAGGACAACATGAAATGGCAAAGTAATTGATAATTGTCCATCATGAGCACATTTCTTTGAAGAAGGAATTCTGAGAAAATTCCCGCCATAATTCGCGCATCCATTAAGTGACAATTAAGTGGACTTAAGAAGTAGTGATAATTTAGATGTGTATTAATGATTGCAATTTGTATTTTAGAGATTGTGGTAATGAAATTAATTTTATAATTAAAATATTTGGTTTAAAAAGTGGACTTGGACTGGTTTTAAATAATTCCAAGCGTGAGAGAAAATATAGTAAAAAAGGAATAGTATGAGAAATGATGTGAAGTAAGTGATGATCTTTTAAGAGAGTTTGACAGCTTGACATCTTAACAGATTTCCTTAGATTTCTATCAACATTTCTGGAATGAAAAAAGATACTAAGAATTTCCAGGGACCTAAAGGTCAGACTTTAACCTTGAGTCAATCATGAGTTTCTAACGAGTTTGAAGGATGAAGTTTAATCTCAAAGGCGACACTTAAGTGTATGTCTGAAAAATAGCAACAAGGCCTATGAATACTGAAATTATTATTAAATAGAAAATTATTAATAGAATATAATAGAAATATTAGCACTAAACCTCACAATTTTAACCTAAAACTATTCTCTCATAGATAGTAGTATTTTAAGGGAGATTAGGCTCTGTTGGACTATATTAGGTCACGTTAGATTGGGTTAGATTATGTTATTTGGTAATATCAGTACCATATCTGCATCAATCATCATTAATTCCAGGGACTTCTAAGAATAGCAGTCTCCAGAAATACGTGCACCTTTAAGTCTGTGCCTGGAAAGTCGCTCAGACTTCGAATACTGAAGAGAAATATTGGTATTTTAAAGGAGGTTAGGGTTTGATAGACTACGTTACGTTATGTTAGATTGCAAGTATTCTCTCATAGGTGCTAGTACTTTAAGGGGGTTAGGCTATGTTAGACCAGGTTACGACATTTCATATTAGGTCATAATGGGTAATCCTAGAGACCATAATGCACTACTTTAAAAATTTGAGTGCCTCGAAGTCTGTAAAATTAGCACGGACTATGAATACTAAAGTTAAGTATTGATAATTAACTTCATGATTTTACCTAAAACTGTTCAATTGAAGATGGTAATAATTAGGTGAGGTTAGTCTACATTCATCTAGGTTAGATCATCTTAGACTTGATTACTTTAACTATTTTGGTCATACCCAGTAAAATATTGTCAAGAAACAATTTCTGGAAACATAGGAAAAAACGAAAAATGTTTTGTTATCTCCTGAATGCTTGAAAAGCTCATTTAACGCCTGATTGACTTTTATTTACGATATTCAGCAACTCACCAGCGCTATTCATGGCTTTTAAGCGCATTTTATTTGCTTTAATTAAAATGCGGTCAACACGCAATTCGCAAGAATTCTTTTAAAGCATTTACAAAGGATGGACCCGTGTGCCCAGCGCGTCTCCAGAGTGATCAAGAGAGCGACCCAACGTAATGACGTCCAATGTGTGCGGAGGCAAAAAGGCGCGTCCGAGGATGGGAAGATGGAACACCAGAAAAAGTACAAACAAAAGCGGCCCGGGATTTTTTCGCGAATGACGTGCACTTTTTCGGGGGCTCTTCTTCGCCGATATAAAAAGCTGTGCACTTGCCGAAGAACGAATTACAGCCCAAACGCACTTCGTATAGTTCATAACTTTTCAAAGTAAAATTTAATTTTTTTAAATTAAATAAAAAAAACATTAAACTAAACTCGGAAAAAAATCCAACCAAACTTTTAAAACATAAAATATTACTTAAAAAATAAAAATATGGAGTTGGATAAATTAAAAGTGTTTATTTTATTACTATTTTCAAGTATTTTTCATGTAATATATGCGAAAATTGGGAAAGTTTATGAAGAAAATCCTTTTTTTAATGGTAAGTTGTCTTTTACATTTTTTAAATAATTATATTTTGAGTAGATTTATGTAATTTGCACTAATTATTGTCAAATTTCGTGTTTATAAAGGCACTGCAGTAAAAATCATTTAGCTGTGAATAATTAGAAGACAAAAATATGATTTAAGAAGGAAATAAGTCATTATTCTGTCGTTTAGCATGTTTTAACTGAAATAACTTAAATAAGGAACTGCTGTTTTTAAGTTTTTCGAAATTTTATTTTTCCTTTACGGCTCGATTAAACTTGGCCACAGCATAATTACAATAAATTGGTCAAGTATATAAGCAAACAAACAATTTCATGTCAGGCAGTTTATCTTTAAACTCCACCAGTTTTGTGCTCACTTATTTCACATTTTTATTTCAAGACTAGTCGTCGACTTGAAATAAAAATGATTACGCTACAATTTCAGAGTTATTCTTTATTAGTAGTTGTAATTGTACTTATTACATTTTACCTTGTGAATTGTGTGAATTGTGAAGATTTTATGCTTCAATTTTCTGTTAATGGTACGATATTTTGTTTAGAATAGACGCTTGGGATCTTATTGTTAGTTGCAGGCTGTCACTTCGATTGGGTTGAATGATTTACTGATTGAATCTTTTAATTCTGGTTTCGGACCTTTGGATCCCTTTCATTTTATTTTAATCTCCAGGTGAGTTTCAACCAGGCATTCACTTGCCTCAAGGACCGGTTAATGATCCCACGGATCTCACGGACAACACAGCAGGATTTCATCCGCCTAATGTGAACTACAAGCCCAATCTCATTCTGCCAACCACTAGCAAACCGGGTCCGATTGGACCCATCACTCCTCCCATTATACCTGGTAAGTTGTAATATATCATAAAATGGGCTAGGGTCGTCTGTAAATTTCTGCTGTAGATGATTTATACAAATACTGCCTACAACCTCGGGGTCAATTCCAAGGACCTTATTGCAACTCGTTTGTAAACTGCTGGGATGGTAATGCGGTGAAGCAGTTTTGTGGGGCTTCTTTGGTTTATAACCCAAAGGGATATTGTGATTATACTTGGAATGTAAATTGTAATGGGAAGCCTATTAAGGGTAAGTAGAAATTTCTTAAATTGAAAGCTACTAAGTAGCTTTTAAGAAACGTCTAATAATATTGGGTGATTCTTAGAAGAAGTCTTCTTAGAAGTAACCTTCTTAGAATAAATCATCAATGAAGAAGTGTTCATAGATTATTCTTAGTTCCTAAAAGAGCCTTAAAATATACTTAGGGTCTTTCAAAACATATCCAGAGATTGAGGAAATTTGAAAAGGCATCTATAGATCTGAAATGATTGTGTCCTAAAATTTTTCCAAATTAGTAATCTAATCAATATTACTAAATAGATATACCTACAAACACTGAATCTCATGGATGGCCATCTGATGGAAGTTACGCTCCACCTCCAACTCATGTCCCACCACCTGGTCCTAAACCAACTATTCGTCCCCCACAAACACCACCACCTTACCGTCCAGGTGGCATCATCACCATAGAACCACCCGGCTTTGGTCTACCCCAACAAGACTCTAACGGTTGGCCAACTGATGGAAGTTATGTTCCTCCACCGACGACAACCCATCCACCTAAACCTACTCTACACCCTCCTCAATCTCCACCACCATATCACCCCGGGGGTATCTTCACGATTGAGCCACCAGGTTTTGGCCAACCCCAACAGGACCCCATCCCACAGATCCCACCAGTACATCCTCCACACCATCCCCCTCATCATGATCATACTCATCGGCCACTACCAACT
Organism: Weissflogia rhopalogaster; assembly: GCA_019419845.2. Classification (NCBI taxonomy): domain Eukaryota; kingdom Metazoa; phylum Arthropoda; class Insecta; order Coleoptera; family Staphylinidae; genus Weissflogia; species Weissflogia rhopalogaster. The sequence continues at coordinate 10,130 of WSZQ02035943.1, read as the reverse complement.
ACGACTTGGAAACCCACGATTGTAACTCAACCACCTGCATATAATGAACTAAGGAAATATTGCTTGCATCCCAGAGGACAATTCGCCGGTCCTCACTGCCATAAATTCATCAATTGTTGGGACGATGTGGCCATTGAACAAGACTGCCCTGATGGTCTGAATTTTAACCCCAACAAACATTACTGCGACTTCCCTTATAACTACCCCTGTAGGAAATTAAAAGGTACCAACGTCTTTTTCTTGATAGTCAGATACTACAATTTAAATTGTTTCCAGAAGGTGGAAACTTGGAAAACCCTACGAATCACCTTGATGAAGTTTCCGAAGATAACAAACTTGATTCCTATTAATTTATTTATTACTTTTTTTTGCATAATCAACTTGAAATCAACGGTTTTTAATCTAATTTTAATTACAATTCGTTGATTTTGATTTTTAATACTATATTTTTTACAAATACGTATTTAAGCTTATTTGTATTATATTACAATGAATAAAAGTTCTTAAGAACTATAACGATTAAAACATAACAAGTTTTTTTTAAGTTTTCCTCCAAGTTTTCACAATCATAGAACATGAAATGATAATTGACACTGAAATAGTCAATAAATAACAAGTATCGCTAGATGGGCAAGTAACAATAATTAAGGTAAACTAATTAGTGACTCGGCGATTTGGTGACAAAATGGCGACGCTCAGCGCCACATTGCAATTTCATGAAACGTGCAGTACGTGATTAATAGCGCCATCTGTTGTCTAGTAGCCCAGCTTTTTCAAAGCTTTGAGGTCGACATCTTTGTAATAATCTTCGCTATAAAATTCAATTCAAACACTTTAGTCATCCAACATTCGGCCACCATGACGACTGAAGTTAGAAAAAGTTAAGTCAATTAATAGTGTATAAGTGCACTTACAGTAAAAAAGATTTCTAAATACCATAGAACAGTGAGGTTACGTGTACAAGATGGTAAAACACCGAAAATGTCCTTAATAATAATAGTTTATTCTTATTTTCGTATTTTTTTTTACAAAATTCCGACTTCATTCTTTTTCATTTTAAAATAAAACAAAAACAATTTCACTAAATTAAAACGTGTTTAATCTTTCTTTTCCGTTTCGAAAGTTTGGAGTAATTTTGACTTTCGTAGAATGCCTGATTGCATGGTGGTGTTTTCATCAGGTTTGAATGCGCTTTTTAGGGGGTTTTGGGGGGTAAATGGAAGGGGCTTAAAATAATTTAGATGGCTTTTAGGCCTGATCCGGAGCGGCACGAGTGTTGCCGGTGGGACGTGGCGCCGACTTGGTCTTGGGCGCCGCGTTCTTGCTTTTGTGGCTGTCGCTGGAGCTCAGACCGGCGAGGAGTTCGCTCTTGCGGATGCTCTTCAGGTCCAGATCGCCATAGTAGTCCTCGCTGTGGACACACACGCAAAACAATGCTAAACGATCTGAGGCTACACAATAGCAAAGGCTAATACACCACCAAGCCTTAATTTGACAGCCAATTGACTCTAACGGTCGATTTTGTCGCTTTGCGGGTGTTAATTGTTAGTCTAGTTGGGTACGAAGAGTAAGGAGTGATAGTATAAAGTTGTAGAGAGGAAAATGTGAAATTTTGAGTCATGTGGTAATGCTTGATGGAAGACTTACCAGCCGGGGACATCTTCTGGGTCTTCACAGTTGCCGGTGCCATCAGAATCGCCAATTTTGAAGACGGTGCCGATGGGGCAGCCGTACTCACGTGGGACACCCTCCAAGCAGATGTAGTACTTGCGGCAGTCTTCTGGATGGGCGTGACGGGAGAAGGTACCAGAGTTGGATACTTCACCAGCAGCTGGGCAGGCAAATCCTCCGGCAACTTCTACAAAATTAGAAAAATTAGAATTATATAATGCCATTTTACCTTATGTAGGTCTTTAACCAAAATCTGGGAAGATTTAATCTAAGTATTTCTAGGATCAATGTTTAAACAGCTCCCAACCAGTCACAAAGATTAATATCTATCATAAGTTCTAAAACTAAGGGTCCCAAGGCTTTTGAAAGCATAATTTTTCAGAGTTCTTAATAGTTTCAGGTAACAGATCAAAATCTCTGAAGATTCCTTCTCAGGTGTTCAAGAATATATGTTTAAACAGCTCTCAAACAACAAGATAACTTGAGATAAGCTCAAAACCATCTTAACATCATTTTAATCTTCCCAGGACTTAAATTTAAACTTAAGGAGATCCCGTATAAGAAGTTTAAGGATCCATGTTGAAACTTCTCAAAAACGATGTGGTGTGGTCAAAACCTATACGTCAGAAGTATAGGTCCCATAGCATTTAAAAATTTGATTCTTAAGGAGTCTTATTCTTTCGAGGTCTTGGATCAAAGCTGTGAAGATCCCTTTATAAAAAGTCTTAAAAGGATTTATGCTGAATCAGCTTTTAAACGACTTGACGAAATAAAGATCAATCAGGTCAATAAATCTATGGTCCCTACGGATTTGGAAACCTGATTCTTTAGAAATCTGAATCAAAGTCATAGATTAAAATTCAAATATCTAAGTTTAAACAGCTATCAAACTATATGATTTACCTAACTGAAGCACTTAAGACCAAAGAGAAATTGATAGATTTAATCTGAAAAACTTTAGACACATTCATGGGAACCTCCTCTAATAAGTAAGCGGGCCCACATAACACCTCTAGTTGAAATAGATATTTTAGAGAAAACTGCTAATACTGACGAATGCGATTAACATAGCCGCTCTGATTTACACCAGATCCAGAATACTATAAATTCCAACACGGAACTGTAAATAAGAGACCTACCTTCATTTTTGCATTCTGGAACTTGATCAGCCCACATACAGACACGGGCCTCACGATCGTAGGCAAGACCAGGCGAGCACTGGTAGCGAGATGCTTCACCGTTCCAACAGTTCCAGAAGACGTCACACTTGGTAGCATCAGCGAAGATACCATACAGACGCTCGCAATGCGTGGACGAAATTGGTGGTTCCAATTGGGAACGCTCACCACACTCAACATTGTGAATATAATCGCAGTTCTCCGTCAGGAATTTCGAGTCGGTAGCGTCGAAAGCCAAACCATTACCACAGGTCTTCAGCTCAGCAACATTGTTATCACACTTCCAGTACTTATCACAGGATGTGTGATGTGGGTAGAATCCAAAGTCATCTGGACATTTGAAGCTTTCTTGTGCATAAGCTGTAATCAAATTTTGGCCTTAACTTGGTAAGCAATCAATCTTAACTAAGAAATCAACATTCCTCAAAACATCAAATACTTAATTTGAAAAGATTATTCAATTAGAGAGTGTACAAGTTACGTCACTGACATTTCGCCGCCATTTGCAAATAAAAATGACATTTAAGGACTTAAGCACCAAATATGTGACTTAACACACAACTTTCATGGTATTTATGTAATTTTGCATCATCATCATCTTCATAATTTACCTTTCATATTCTTATGTGGCCTGAAGTAATGTGACCAGGAAAGTGTATGCGTGTATATGCGCGCATTGAAAAAGTGACTTAAGTCACATTGATGCAAATGCGGTCGACAGAAAGAAATGCAAATGAGTAGGACTGGTGGAGTACCACACCTTGGAATGCATTCCATTAACAATCGAAAGTGACTTAAGTAAGATTACTCATAGAAAGCATCACAAAAAGTTGCAGTTCCAACAAAATACTCTACATATGTCCTTGAAAATGCTAATTACCATTGATGGTATTCACCTTTCTAGTGTTTAAGTCAGCGTAGGCTATCGAGGTGTAAGCTAATAACGTCGAACGTGAGTAAATCGCGTTTAATATTGCATGACCGAAAGAAATTCAATTAATATTTACCACAACTTTTCTTCAAGTCTACCTCTTGGTCTAGAAAGCCACGGATCTTAAAAATGTTAATGGATTGCTGCTTTAAATTAACTTAACTCTCAGGACGCATGCAAAGCAATCGCATTTACGCATATCGAAGAAAATCCACAACGACCTTGAAAGTGCTACAGTGAATGATCGCAATTAAATGTCTTGAGTCGACATAGAAGCATAATTAACATAAACTATGGGTTTCAAACGAGAGCTATGAGAACGAGTGTATATTTGGTTGTCTATCCTTCGAAAAAATGACCGCTACTCACTAGCTAATGAAATGGAATAGTTTTTAAGAAAGCGACGTGTTATTGATAGCTTTTCGGCTTTCTCTTATTAAAATATCCACACTAACGTTGGTTTCCGCTGTGTCGCATATAAATTGCCTGCGTTTTGGTGCTTTTTATTACATTTTCGTTAATTTTAGTTACAGGGTCAACGACCACTACGTGCAAATGTGTAACTTTCATTTGGAGGTTACAAAGGAGGTTTAGAATTTGTTAGAATGCTTGTTTCCTGTCTTAATATGCGACTTAAGTTTAATATGCGAGTGTGCGAATACTCCAATCAAAGCTTTGTAAAGCAGTGCCGAATTGCAGAAAACGAGTTTCGGCCTGAAAATGGTGGAAAAGGTGACATTTCTCTCACGCACCTCGAATTTCGCACAGAGAATGTTACACATTTCAGTTGCTCGATGCGTTTTTGGGCCGCCATCTTGACTCTTGTCACCGGCGAGAAAGTGGCCAGCATACTGGCCACTTTCCTCTGCTTTCCAACTTGCAATTAATTTATCCAGAGTTAAACAAAGTATAACAAATCATTCTTTTTTCAAATCTTTTCTTTATTTTCAGCTAATAAAATCCAATCAAAAAAGGACTACCATCTTTAAACTCTCTATATCTCTCAAACTATCGAAATCTAACCTAAAAATGAATATAACCTGTTTATTCAAAGGTTATTCAATGAATGGAATATATAACTTTCTTCCGTGATATATCATACTCATACATAATAAAATATTACGTTTTGTGCCGAGTGTTGGTGGCGACAACTTTTGGTAAAAATCCGACCACATTCTCGGTTTGCAAATATTGCGTAATACTTTCTAACCCAGAACAACACAACACACACGCAAAGCAAAGGCATTCAGGCCAAAACTGTTAATAACCCAATGCGCAACGACCAACCAAACCGGCGATTAAATAATAATGCAAGTTGCCGGCTGGAATGTCGAATGGATCGGTGCCTAATTTAATTAACATTTAATTAACATTAACATTAACTGTTGCTAACTATCCTCAAGTGGTTGGCTGTTACTAAGTACATAGACTTCCTGACAATTTGTTGCACATTATGCAATGCAACAGGAATTATGAAGCAGGAATTGAGACTTAATCAACTCCTTACAACTTAATTAATTTCCTATTTGCAATGCATTTCACCTGTTATCTATTTAAATTTGTACTTTCACTAAAATGATTTTCAGCAATTAAGAAGAAAGATTTAAACACAGTATTACCGAATTTTGTAAAGATAAATATGAAGGTTAAGTAGGTAGAAATATGTACAAAAAAAGTTCAATGTCAAATTGTTTTCTGAATAATAATGAGTATCCCAGGTAATTATATCGCAACAATGTTATTAAATTTTTACTATTTTACGACATCTACATCCTTTTCTTAAAACTAAAAGGCTTCTTTTGATGTTAGAATTAAGATAAAAGCAATTCATTTAAAGACAAACGTTTAGAAGTAATTATACGTTAATTAAAATTTAGCACAACAGGTATTGTTCCGACATCAATTGTTTGTTAACAAAAACTTTTTGTTATTTCGATTTTAAGTAAAAGGCAAAATGAAGACAAAAACAATGAAAACAAAGACATTTTAAAAATCGAAAAATATTTAAAAATCGAAGAAACTAAAAATGAAGAAATTTAGGAAAAACAAATACATTTTAAAAACGAAGAAATTAAAAATACAACGATGTGTCAAAGAAACGTCGTGATTGTATGGATCACTTTAAGCTACCTATTTATGCAACTAAATATACAAAATGTCATTCCAAAAATAAAAATTGCACTATTTGAATGTGTTTAATTCCAGTGACATTTAAATCTGTGTCAAGTCATGTCTTGAAATTCGTCTTGATTTACTGGTGATATTTACATGCTTCTTGATGTTTTTTCTCTTTTTTTTTATTATAATATGTTTTATTGAGTTTTATGAACTTACCTGAATATGTAAGAGCACTGACGATGAGCGCACACGCAAGACTCCGCATGATGGCTGTGTGTTTGTGGACGGCACTAGAGGATAAGACCGAAATAAAGAATTACGAAGCTAACGTAACCAAAAGTGTGGCACAAGTAAGGAGCGTCAGTCGGTCACTATAATATACAAACTAAAGGTAGACTGCAGCCGACCGGCCACTTTCTCATCTATATATCACGGCCTCCCTGCCACACTCCACCTTCTTCTTCTTCTGCTGCTGCTGTTGGAGAAGTCGCAGCAGGCCTAAATGCAGGCCTGCTGCGTCGTCGCCGTCGTGGCAAAGAGACACACCGAGTGACGAACCCATGTTTCGAGATATTATACTTTGAATAGTTTGCAAATGGCTTTACTTTAGTTATTTTACATTTCTTCATTATGCATTATGGAGAAGTGAGAGAAAATGTGCCACCTTCAGTAGAAATTTTCGTTTTGGTGGAGGAGAGTAGGTGGACATTTTATCAAACGTCATTTGAGAAGATTGTCATATTTCTTATATCGCTAGGAAGGATGAGAGAAAAGGTTGAAGAACTGATAATACTTTTCATTTTTTGAATACTTCACCGAAGGTTACTTGATCGAAAATTTTTGGACATATCATCGAATATCCGTTCATCGAAAATCAGTTTCATAAAAAGAATGTATCCTCACCATTTATCGAATGAAAATATCCTCAGAATTCGTATATCAGAAGGAAAGAATGGAAATACTGAAAAACGTACACCTTTTTGATTTAGATGTAGGTTTGTAACAGGACAATTTTCGAAAACCATTTCATCAAATATTTATTTCTTCGAACAGATATATCTTCCTAATATTAAAAAAAAGGTATAAAGAAATATGTTGCTCCTATGATAAAAACTTGCAATTCTTAGTTATTTCATCGAAGGTTACTTCATCGAAAATTCATTTCATGTATAGAAAGAATGCTCATGATATGTATATAACAAAGCAGGAAAATTTTTCACTTTTTATATAACATTTTTAAATTTTTTTTTCGAAAAAATATATCTTCGCAATTCGTATAAAATTTGAAACGATAAAAAAAGTTACACTTCATCGAAATAATTTATAATTCATCGACTTTCCTATAAATCAATAGTAGAATTTTGTAGAAATGTGATATATTCTAGAAGAGACTAAACTTTGCATAGACTTTGTTTAGTCAAATCCAATTATTTAAATTTCTATTAGTTTCGAGGATGTTGTGTAATATTTACGTCTTAAATTTGATCATGACTCCTTCGTGTTCCTCTGAAGGTGATTTCATTGCCACATTGTTAGAATCAATTGATACAAGATCACATGTTAATTTTTGCACGAAAATTAGAATGGTATCAATAGTTATCGGAATCTATATTTGATTCACGAGTACCTGACTCACTTGACATTCCCATTAAGTTTCTTCAGACATATTCTGCTCACCTTCACGCTTACGACTATTGCAGAGTAATTGGCATCTAGTCATATAACCAGATTATGACCATATAGTTATAATTTATTGCTCGTTTTATCGGACGCTTAAGAATTTCTGGTGCAGGCAATGTCACACCTGAAACATTTTCGCCTGCAGTGATGCAGAGCAAGAACTAAATTATAGCAAATTAAATTACTTACTAGTCCTCTAGAGTGCGAAAAAAAACATTAGTCCTATAAGAGATTCTAGCAGCTATATATGAGTAACAAAAAGTAGAATACATAAAAATAACTATGGATTATTGAGATAAAGACAGGTAGCACGTGGCTGGTGCTGCACTTACACGGTAATAAATTCATCGGGGTTTGGCTCGATCTTGATCTCATTCCGTTGCGTTGGGCGATGGCAAGCAGAACTGATTGATCTTTGATTATAGTTGCAAAAAGTGTGTTAAACATACATGACAAAAATGGTCTCAGCATAAATATTTAAAAAAAGTGATTCATATGTTAGGAAACTGCATTTTTAACAATATTCCGGAGCATTTCATAATTGAAACTCACTTTATCGAAAGCACTTCGTCGAAAATCATTTTCATAGAACGATATTTCATCGCAAGTCTTAAAAAAAAATAAAAATAAAATACGGATGGTAGAAAATAACTGTTGCATCTCGGATGAATACTCGGATAGAAGTGTAGCGATTTATTCGCAGTGTAAATATTTTCCATGTTGTAAACAATTTCGATACTTTTAAATATCTTTAGGAATAGAAATGTACCGGTGGTGCGCATTCTCCCGAAAGATGAATGGATGCAATGCTTACAAAGAATATAATAAACGCACTTGACTTTTTTACGACCATAATATTTATGAAGGGTATTTATGGCCTGGTACCTAAACGAATCGAAGCGAAGAAGACCTTTCAGCGTAAATCGCTAGCGTGGCGCCGAGCTATACTAGCGCCGAGATATACTAGATATAAAGCAATGTACATCAATGCATCGACAATGCCGCTAATTTGTGTTGGGTTTTTGAAAAAGAAATTAAATAGAGTTAGTTAATCAATCAATGTTTGATTTATTAAGAATTTATAAAGAATTGAATTATCGTCGAAACACATCTTTATTTATTTTGCCGTATTATGGCAACTTGACGTCAAATAAATTAGTATTTCTCGATTTTTCAGCAGCCCATTTTGACCTATTTTGTATTAACTTTTTATATAATTTTATACAATTTGTATATAATTAAGCATCTGTATCCCTCTAGTTTTGTATGAATGATTGTGTAAGTAGGTCTATTTAATGTTTTTTTTCCAAAACCCAACACAAATTAGCGTTTTTTCGTACCGTCATAAAAGTTGCGCAATGCCGATGCATTGATGTACATTGCTTTATATCTACAACAGCTCGGCACTAATATAGCTCGACGCCGCGCCGCTGTTCTACTGCACTCTCTGGTTTAGATACGCGGAAAAGTGTCTTCTATTTCAGGTATAGAGATGGATGGGACCATGACCCTCCATAAAAACCTAATAAATCGTTCTCGGGCGAAAATTTTGCATCTTTTACGACACGATCACTTGACATAACAATAGATTTCGAGTACCCCTATTATATTCTTTGTGTCATTGTTATCCACGGGAAATCGTATGGCATTCGAAATGTACTTCTTCTAGGTCTCTTATTTTCACACTTTCCATACAGTTCTTCTTCTTGTTTCTACCTGCGTAGCCTTCGTAGAAAATCCAAGACTTGGTCACAGCTTTTGCTTTCATTCCTATTCACTCGCTCTTACTTACTCTTACCTACTCTACGCTACTCTCTCTCTCTCTCTCTCTTACCTTTCGCTGTCAGAGGGAACTTACTCAGCCATTTCACCACCACCCTTATGCCTCCCTACCTTTCTGTATTTCGCAGAGCTGGCTTGAGGGGTTGAATGAATTTCGGTTCATTCTGTCTCCAGCTCTGAGTAAGTTCACATCTATTTTTCTCTACCGATATTTCTCGCATGTAATCGTCACTGAACTTGTGTAACGTGTACTGTGACTCCATTTTGAACTTCATAACTTTCGTGTGGGAATAAAGAACTTTGTACTTTCGAATACGTGTTAATTTGTGAGCATCATCGAGCCCGCGTACCACACACCCACAGAAGTTTTGGATTTCTATGTGTGAGGGAGTAGTCACTTCATCGAGAACTATTTCATCGAAGATCATTTTGATCGAAAGTGGAGTGTAGATTCCATCGTAAGACTTATAAAATTAGAAAGGCTTAGAGAAAATGTTTATTCCATTGGTAATCAGTAATCCACTGAACGGCCGATTCTGAATATTCAGCTGTGGGTCACTCCCATTCTTCTGTTGTTACCGTCCCAATTTCACATTCATCCTTTCACTATTTCCTCATTTGTTTACGAATACCTGTTTACAAATAGTCTACCATACATACCGGTGACAACTGGAAATTGGGAAATTGATGTGTTTCTGTAATGTGCAGGACCTGGAACGGGCTACTACAAAAGACAAATGACTGAGACCTAAGTACATAAATGACACGAA
>WSZQ02035722.1:0-32007 GCA_019419845.2 Weissflogia rhopalogaster | reverse complement strand
TCTAGAAAAGTGTGCATCAAGATGTTTAAACAAAATGTATTGCAAATTTAGAGAGGAATATGCTGATGAAAAAAAAAAAAGATCAACTCGGTGCTGATAGGAAAAAGGATTTTTTTACATCTTTTTAACATAAGTAAATAATTTAAAAAAGAGAATCGTTTACTGTTTAGTATCGATCGTAATATCTGAATGAAACGCATCAATCGATATCATTTAAAATATTGCAACAATTTTTAATTTTTAATAACATAACGTTTAATAGCATTTCTAATAACATTGTTAATAGCATGTATCCTGATGCTGAAATGATTCTGGTGGCTAAGTTTCCATGTCATTTTTAACGATTCCCTGTTTGATACTGCTCTTGCAAGTTCTGTCACAAATCAATATCACAAATTTCCTTGTCAATTGCCAATATAATTTTCGGGAAAACGGGCCGCACTCATTTGCAAACTTGAAGTCACCATTATTGTTAGACGTGCCAGTTACAGCAATGTAGTCGGAATTTTTCTTGCTATTATTTTACTTCTTTATGAAACTAACATGCCAAACGTGTATGTATTTCAAAATTTATACTGCTTTTTATGTAATCAAGTGTAATCAAATGTAAATGTACACTTTACATTTAAACTACTCGAATCAATGTTTATAGGAAAATCAGCCATTATAATTTGAATTCTTTGTCAATTGCTAAGATCATTTTTGGGAAAACAGGCCACACTCAGTGTGATATGTAAAAGACCCCTTAGATTTATCCGTTGCTCATCACAATCAGTAAATATAACCAACGTTGACGTATCCACGGCTCGGTACGTTGGAATCAGTTTAATTGAATTTGATTGATTTCACACCACACACCTACATACATACATACATGCATACATACTTCACACGCAGGTGAAATTATTCTGGGTGGATGAGAGTGTGAATCACACCCCGCATTCATCCACATAAATCCACATAAAATATCGCTGCTTTGTCACCAATTTCCAGTGCTGTTTGTTTTTCGATTTTTGGCGCACTGCGTGGCGCATAATTACAGCCGTAATTGATACATCATGATTTACGAAATCCCGCGATTGTGATCGACGCTAATCCGCACGCTCGATGCGTCGGCGACTATGCAGGCGGTCGTGGAAGGGTGGGGATGGGCGGCGAATGCGCAAATTTACACTACAGAAACAAGCGGGCCAAGCCCAGAGAGCGTTGTAAACATTCATCTCCCGCTTTTTCGAACATTGTTTCCGCTAACCACAGACGGGGATAAATCGCTTTTGTGCCATTATTGACGGGGAATGCGAAAGGAAACAAGCGCGTAATTGCAAATAATTGCCAATATTTACCTTATATTACCAATAACTCCTCTAATTCCTATCATCAACGAAATGGTATAGTTTAGTATAAAATAATAGGAATTATTGTGTGGAATTCCGAGGAATAATTAAAGCTTTATTGTAAATTTTCGTTTGTTTTGATAATTTCTATCGATTTATAGGTTTAGGAAGAGATGATGGATGGGTTTAATTTAGTAATGTTGAAATTCTGTTGTAATCTTTATAAAACAGATGAAAATAAAAACAATTTAATGGTTTTATGTGTGAACTAGTTGTTAAAATTCAATTTTCATGAATATTGACTGGTTTTATCTATCTTACTATGAATTTTAATGTTGTTACTTTGTTTTAATTGTTTAGAACAATACATCAACGAAAATACGTCATTAAGAATGATTTTTTAGTATTATTTTGAACTGCTAAGACGGTAGTGGGTTAGAAAAGTTTGTTTTTCAACATTGACGTTTTCGACTGGTCTAAAATGAAGAAAAAGGTAGGTTATTATCCTTGATATTCATAGTTATTACCCGGAAATATTAAAAATTCTGTAATCAATTAAAATAAACCTAATTTTGGCTGTATACTTGTAACGCACGTGGTACAAATAAATTTATATTCCGCGTAGGTTGTTAACGGAAAGGGGGTTCAACGAAGAAGTTTGAACAAGCTCAGTGAGAACTAGTAGGTCGAAAGTGTCAGTTAATCATCATTACCAAACTAAGAAAACAATATTAACATACGTGTTAAAGGATTAGGGTAATTTAGGGCTTGCGGGCACTATCAGCGGATGAAAAGCTCAACCAGCTTCAACTATAGAATATGTTTTTGCGCCCCATTTATTTTTTTCGCCTTTAGGGAGGGGGTGGCGAAGCGGTACGCAAGTGCACCAATAGGGTATTTGAATGGTACAAATATGTACCACCAGGTGTAAATGCAAACTTCGACATTGTTGAATTATATTTATATATAGAAGAGTTTAATAATTTAAATATTCGCGGCACTACTAGCGAGAAAAATCCAACCAAACCTACCAATAACCCCCGAGTTCACTTTTACACAAAGACAGTGCATCATTAAGACTGTCGGACTAATCACCAATCACGTCGCCGTCGTTCGACGGCCAACAACCAACTGCCGCCGACGACGCGCATTTCGCGTTCTTTCTCTCTAGTAGCGTTACAATAACTCCGAAAAGATCTTGAGGTTTGAATTTAAACATCGGCGACCCTCGACGATGTTCTTGTTGACAGATGACGTCGCACGTCCTCGGTCATGATCGGACGTCGTCGTATGCGTTGATATTTGGGTTGCCTACTATCGCAGTGAACTGACTTTAACATATATTTTATTTTTAATATCTTCTGCACTAAAAAATAGGGGTACCAATTTCAAATTTCAAAGTTACCTCTACCTCACCTCCAGGGGGTGTAGTTTAGGGGAGTGACTATACCACGATCACTTTTCCACAATGGAATGGTTACTTTTTGATTACCTTTAATATTTTCGTAGAGGGATTATTTCTCGAGATATTTTAAGTTTTCAAGTTAAAAAACTCACCCGGTATAAAAGGCTTTTGAATTGCAGTATTCTTTCAGAAAATACTTCTGCCCATTAGACTCTTCTTAGAATTACTTCAATTATTTGGTTGTTATCGAAGAAAATCCAATTCGCTAGGGGTGTGAAATCCACCTTAGATAGATATCACTACCCGAGTGGGCGAGTCATGCCAGACTGGACAGGCGCCTCTCAAAAGCGTGGCAGCTTTCGGTCGTTGGTTGTGAGGTTACCGGAAGTGTTGCCTCCCGGGGATGGGTTCGTTAGGTATGAGCTGGGTTTCGAGCAATATGCATGCGCGATCGGGCATAAGTCATCGGTGGGTTTGGCTGGGCAAAGTCGAAGCGTGCACCTCCCGGACACATTGATTGATAGCTGGTGGTCGGTGGCCGGCGGTAGTTGCACGGCATAATCAAGCATGTATTCAATAATGGCGCATTAAATAAATAGAGTGGCTCGTCGATGGATTTATAGCCGGATGTGCGCGTTGCCGCACCTTAGCACACCAACTTCTGGAAGCCTCACATGCAACCGAATCATTCATTACTATTATTTCTGATTTCGCCCCGTCGCCGACGCTTCGGGATTATTATGACTGGAAATTTTCGAGGGTACTGGTAATCGGTCTTTTGTTATTACCCCAACTGGCGTGATGTTTAAAACTGATTACGGCCGAGTTTGTTTGTGCCACCGGCTCTCCGAAGGCGTTATTGCGTTTTTATTAAAACCATTGCGAAATACGTCTTATCAGCTTCGGCTAATGCACTTTTTGATTATGGTGTAATTGAAAAACTATCGGTTCCAAGGAGTCTTATATGTATTAAAGGTATTAAAGGAAGCTAGTAAGGTTAGAGACGTTATCGGGGAGAGTATAATTCTGATGAAATTGTATGGGGGACTTTATAAGACTTTTTTTTTGCTACTGACCTCGTCGTCAGTAGTTATTATGACAGGTTTTAATTTCAATAGTTGACTTTACACCTTTTTTTCCTCTAGATTTTTAAGAAGATCTTCCATGAAAATGTCCTGTTCTTTTGAAAAAAAAATGAAAAATAGTATTTTAGAAGAAAATACCTATAATATACCTAGATCATATATGTCTAAGTATTTTCTAGAAATTCGTTTGATTCTTTAATCTTTTGCTTGTTAGTATTTTCTTATGAGTGAATTATGCCTTGTTTACATTGTTTATTTTTTCTTGTAGTTCTGATTTATTATATCCTTCATTGTTCCATGTGATTCCAAGGTATTTAAAATTTTGGACAACTTAATATAATTTATATCAAAATACCATCAATGTTACAATTTTGGAATAGGCAGTGTTGTTATCCTTTTAAATATTTTATACCCCGATTTTTCCGTATCTATTTTTATTCCACTGAAATATTTATAGAAAGTCTCTAATGTCTCCACGCAAAAAGCGAATAAATCACAACATGAATGCGTGACAGTCGAACTGGAATCAAGGATCAATCCATGTCAGATTTGGGTAGGTCCTATCGGCCCCGCTGCTTCTGCTGGCGGTGTGGCGATGGCGGAGGCGGCAGCAGCCGGGATCGATGGTCGTCACGCCCGCCTTCCGCTCGCTCAGCATCCGCTCTCCCTAGAGATATAAATATATTTGAATATTTAATGGAATAATAAAATATCGGCGTGGATTTTCGTGCACAACTTTTTGTGTACAACCCGCAGAATTTCTAGTTTCCAATAGGACTGCCAGCTGCTCAAATATTGGGGGAATTGTCAAAAATTAACTTTTCAGCATATAAAAATTGTCAAACAAATTGGCTCTGGAATACTTTTTCCGGATTTTCTAATAGGATAGAATTTTTCGATTTATTGATAGACATTGATAGATTAACTGGGAAGTAGAAATATGAATTTTTTAGAACTGAATGGAAATTTTGATAATATTGATATTACAATAGGAAAAATTGTGAAATGTGAAGTATATGATGTCTAATGGAAAGGAAAATATGAAACTGATGGGTTAACTCCTGATTCTTAAGTAGATCCTTCATTAAAATTTCCTGATCTTCTATTAAATTAAATTTTATCCATTAATACCACTAGAAATATTTTTATAGATTGTCTTGAATTGAAAAGAAAATTTAAAGAAATTGATTTTCTTCTTCTTCGTTCACCCATCTTACGGCTGACCGAGCATAGGCCAGTGGCCTGTCATTCGTCCATAATTTTTCTGGGTAACTATGAGCATTTTAATTCCCTTTGGGCAGGTTGCTAGCCTTACCCAGGGTGAAAAAGACTTCTATAACGACAACCACAGATGTTAATGTGGTTGCTGGAAAAATGATCGCATAGGAAATAAGAGGGAACTATCAAATATAAGAATATAAAGAAGATCCTCCATCAAAATGTCCTGACTGTGATTCCTATAATATACTTTATACTTATTATATCTTTTACCTGGTATTCATTATTATCAGTGGAAATACTTTAATAGATTTATTATTATTTGTATTTGTTCAGCCTGGATACAAGTTTTTGTTATTTTATTTGTATATACATGATAATATTATATTGTTGTTATTGTTGCTTTTTGTGTGGTATTGTTGTGTTGGTTCCTTGTTGAGTGTTGTGTGATTGAATTGCCTCGTGGTTTTTGCTTGTTATGACTGTAGGGGTATGCGCATTGATGCGATTTTTGATGTGTGACTTTTAATTGTTGTGATTTTGTAGTGTGGATTTGATAGTGTGGATTTTTGTGTGAATAAATTAGTGTGAATTAATTAATAAATTAATTCACATGTGGGAGCCCACCTCGGGGACTCGAACCCCGTCCGACTGCGTGTAAGCCGAAGCACTACCAACTGTGATGCCTAGGTGGGCTATTTTGGTAGATTTTCGAGAATCGAAGATTATTTGAAAAAAATGCATTGATAAGAAAAATTGCAAACGGTAATATGTATGACGTTGCCATGAAGAACCTCCATCAAAATGTCCTAACCTTCTGTGAAATCAAATTTAATTAAAAAAAGTGATAATATAATAGGAAAAAAACTACGAACTATGAAAAATATGACGTTTGTACGACTTCGAAAATATGAACCCGATGTTTGCTTTTCGACCACCATTTTCTAGTATTCAGCGGGTTTTGGCGGGAGGCAAGGGGAAACTACTTGTGTCAATGTTGACACAGAATTAAACCGCCCCCACACATACATACATGTGGCATGGGCGTTGTGCGACGTAATGGGCACAGGACCCATTCGCGTATTGCACGCTTGCAGCGCGCGTGCGAGCAGCCCCGAAGGAGACGACCCCATCTCGGCGCCAACTTGCAGGATGACTTCCCGGGGATGAGATTAGCGTGCGGGCGGGCAAAGTTGTGTCGTTGTCTCCCGGTGACAATGTCGGCGCGTCTTGGCAAACATTTGCTTTTCATTACTTACTAATTTTCATGCGTGCGCCCGCCACCTTCTGCGCCAACAATGCAAGTAACCAGTCCACCCCCCACCCCTCGAGAAACCATCCCCCATAGGCGCTGAATGTGATGTGCCTGATAGTTAATGGATAATCGTCGAGAATTAACAGCCAAGTTGGAATTAAATAGTTTCGGCGTTGTTTTAAACTGTTTGCTGTTGTGCGAGTTCTTGGCTGCAGCTTCGAAAATGTTAAAGTTCTGATTAATTAATTATAGTTTCATAATTTTAAAGTGTTTTTATAAGGCAAAGAGAGCAGTTTAAAGTGATCGGTTAAGAGGGGATTTCAAAGATGTATCAATTCTAATTAGTACCAAATTACTGAAACTGCGATGTTTGACTTTAAACTTATATAACTTTGGTGATAATCAATGAAACGCTATCAAAATTGGTGTATGATAAGATAATTTCATAAAGAATCGAGAGCTGTACGACTTTTAAGGATCAGATTTGTAAATTCTATTCAATCGTTTTCTGAAATTACAAAAATTTTAGGGAAATAGGAAATTGAGAAGTTCAATTGTGAACGTCCATATCTTTGGTTTATATCAAGCAAATGCTTTCAGAATGGTTGAGATATTAGAAAATTTAATAACAAATCGATTGATAAATATATTCCATTGATTGGATGCAGAAATTCCTCAATTTTTTTGTTTTTTAAATAAAAAATACTGCAAAAGGTTAAAAACGAATGAAATGGTATGTTTAACTTTAAACATACATATCCTTGGACCAAATCAATAATATGAGGTAAAAATTGCGGAATGACCAGATGATTTCATAAATAATCGTCTGCTATATGATTTTTAATAATTATATTTCTAAATTCTATGCAAACTGCTTTTGGAAGTTTAGGAATTTTAGAGAATGAGTAAATTACGAAGTTCAACTTTGAACATTCATAACTTTGCTCCATATCAAGCAAATGCTTCCAGAATGGTTGAGATGTTAGATAATTTAATAACAAACCGATTGATATATGACATCTACTGATTGGATGCAGAAATCCCTCTATTTTTTTGTTTTTAAAATTAAAATAATTACTGAAAAAGGGGAAAAACGAATAAAATGGTATGTTTAACTTTAAACATACATATGCTTGGACCAAATCAATAATATGCGGTAAAGATTACGGAGTGGCTAGATAAATTCATAAGCAATCGTCTACTATATGATTTTTAATAATTTGATTTCGAAATTCTATTCAAACTGCTTTTGAAAGTTGAGAAATATTAGAGAATACGTAAATTAAGAAGTTTAACTTTGAATGTTTATAACTTTATTTTAAATAAATCAAATGCTTTCAATATTGCTGAGATATTAGGTAATTTAGTAAAAAAATCGAAGGGCATAATACATTATCAGTACATGCAGAAAATGGTCGATTTTATTTTTGTTTCTGAAGACCAAATTTTTGCGACAAATCGGATAAAACTACTGAAATTGCGATGTTTAATTTTGAACATACATAAATTTCGTCCAAATCAATGAAATGTTGTCAAAATTGCTAGGCCATTAAACAATTTCATAAACTATCGTGTATTGTATGATTTGTAATGACTAGCTTTAGAAATTCTAATTTATTTGTTTTCGAAAATAGCAAAATGTTGGGTATGATGAAATTGTCAATTTCAACTTTCAATGTTCATAACTTTGGCATATATTATTGAAATCGATGGAAATCCTGGGAGAGGGTAAATAATTTAATAGCAAATTAATTAATATGTAGTATATTAATATGACATGAATATATTTCAATCTATTTTCATATTTCGAATAAATTGCCAATGAAATTGACGTTGCGATCTTTCAATCAATGTTTAGATACTCGTTTGTATTAAACAAAATATTGCACGGTAAAATATTGATCAAAACAGTGTTTTCTATTTCATATTTAAAATCTTTTCTACATATTCTTTATTAGTATCATCTAGGAGTAGAGGGTCACTAAAAAACTAGCATGGGTCAGTAACTGACTCACGTCCATAACCTGCAATTAGGAGAAACTAGCGCTAAACATTTAAAGTTATCTCAATAATTATAGATTAAAGAGACAAAGAATTAAAATGATGTAAAAACTTCTTTAAAATGTTAAATATATATAATTTAATTTCTGATAATCTAATCGCCTAATCAAATAATCTAAACACATCAATAAAATCATGTTTTCCAAGACTAAATACATGCCAAGGTTCCCACTAATTGCGGTTGCATACCAAACCAGAGACAACCACAAGGACATCCCGGCACACTCGGAGACGACTGCCGGCATTTCCGCCACTGCTACTAAAGCTTTTGCACCCTCCACTGCCTCCCACACGTCGCCGCGCCGCCGCCCAACGCCTAGAAGGACAACAATTTACATTTGTATTACCGTAGTCGGTGAATGCTTAATCGTAAGCTAGGCAAGCAAACTGAACACATCTACAGTCACACACCACAAACTCAAGCAAATAGACACATTTACACTCGAACGCACACGACTAAACATTTCCTAACACACTAACCCAACTACCATCGATACAGACAGGCAAATCCCGTCACACAGATTCGCACAGAGGGTGGTAAACCGAATGGAAGTTCGTCAGCTGTATAGCCGCGAAAACCGGATATACCATCATTCCAGTTGTAGCGCCGGAACGAGGTTAGTTCCGACGAATCTCTCTCCTCGCAGCGCTCAACGCGACATCGTAAATTTCTAATCTGCAGGACGTCGCGGCGACGAAATTGAACAGATGGAGCAGATGTGACGCCGCGCATTCAAAGTAACACTAAAAGTAATAATACTCGCCACTGGCTCAAACTCGGGATTATTATCTATTCCGCTTTACTACACCGCCGACAAATTTGCAGAAGATGAGTCATTGTCATCTCTAGCATCTCTAACATCGCCCTCATCTCCTCCTTATTAGCTTCTTGCTATCCAGCACCCAGGACCGATGAAGATCGAATGTTTATTATCATTTAGACAAAGACGTCGCACTATTTTTCGAGTGGCTTCTTCGGTTATTGGTTCCGATCCGGGTCGGTATGATGACTTCATGAATTTTGCACGGTGTGCGGGCGTAAAAAGTGCAAAAGTGCACAGTCGGCATTATTTTATTTCTTCAGGGATTTGGGACTACGCGTTCCGGCAGCCGCCGACGCCGCGAGAGGAACTCGATGCAATCATAAAGTAATCTATGGACTGATCCCGGTTTTTATGAGCGACAGTGCCATTATCGCAACTATACGCACGACGGCGCAGATGGAAGCAATTTGCCTTGGAGCTATCCTTACTTTGTGCCTCATCGGCTGGATTGACTGGGATGATTTTTCACATCGTTTGTCGATATCCTCTGGGTTTCAAAATTTTGCATAATATCCTTGGAATTTAATTATTAAATTTCACACTCTTTCAGAACAGATCTTCGTGTTCATTATTGCTATCACCCTCTGGTTTTGATAGTTTTTATTCCAACAAGGATCAACCTTTTTAACAATGAATTCTTTTAGTGTAGTTATTGATGATTCAAAACATCTACCAGATGAAATCAATTTTTTTATGATTTAACTTGTATGCAATTTTACTCCTTCAGCTGAAGGCCCTTATATACTGAAATTCTTTATATATATACGAGAATAAAGCCAAGGTTCTGAAGCCTAGTGAGGGTCACTCTCCTGTCACCATAACAAAAGAACTTACACCTATACAGTTTTGATGTATCGGCTTTAGGCTTTTATATACTGAAGTTCCTGCTCAATATTTCACAATCTTTGGGTTTTGTGCAGGGTATACTGAAGCCTTTCGGTTAGTCTTACTCAAGGCATCCACAGGAAGGCTTTGGAGACGACTTCACAGATTTGACTTTATTGCAAAAAGTACTAATAAGGAAGTTTTTGCCGTACAGGATTCGGCATGTTCAAGACATATACCAGATGAAGACATAATTTCATATGATTAGTATAGGCTTCCCTCTTAATATCATGGGAAAACATTTAATTTTCATGCAATTCTACTCTTTAGGCTGAAGGCCTTTATATTCTGAAGTTTTTGTAGCAAATCTTTATGCTTTGTTCCTTACTCGATTTGACTTTATTACCGAAAGTAATTGGTAAAGAGACATTTTAACTCTTCTGGGTGTCGGCAAATGCAAGACATATAACATATAAAAAAGGTATAAAAAAGATTTATATAAAAAGATATATAAGGCATATAACAAATGAAGGCATTTTCATATGATTAGTGAAGACTGTCTCCTTATTTTCATGGGAAACCATTTAACTTTTATGCAATTTTACTCTTACTGAGAAAGACTGAAGGCCTTTATATACTGAAGTTCTTGTACAAAATAAAAGATATGTACCATATGAAGATAACGCTTCTTAAGCTTAATGGTGGTTGCTCTATTGTGAACATGAGAAAACAACATAAGCCTATGCAGTTTTGATTTATCAACTGTGGGCCTTTACATACTGAAGTTGTTACATTATTGCACAAGGGAAGGCTCACAGACAATGATTTATGCTCCCAAATTATATAGAAATTAATATTTATATGATTTTGATCAACCCATAATGTTATAACCTATCTTATAATATAAAAAAAAGAACATTTACGAGATAAAATGTATGTTTTTTCACATTATGAAATGTACAAAATGCAAATTTTTCCCTTTTGGACCTTCGCAAATTCAACTCATTTCGATACATTCACGGAGCTTTGCACTTGAAAACGTGTCTCATTTCACAAAGCAAGCTCGAAAATGCAGCCACGCAAATAAAACCATTCGCCATGATCTGCTACAATAAGTAAAATAATAAAAAGCGTGAGGTTCGAAACAAAAGCGAAGCAGAAAAGATGTCGGACGTGCATGGCATCCGGAAAAGCGTGAAATTTTCGCAAGCGCTCGCCTCCCGAGGCCAACCTGATAGAGAGATGTTCCCAACCATGCTCCCAAACGAACAGCGAGGGCGTTTAACATTTACGTTGCAATGGCGGAATGAAGGGATGGTTGGATGGTAACTGGCCACATTTATCAATCTGTAATGGCAAAATAAACCTGTCAGTGTGTGCTGCGCTTCGGAGCATATGAATTGCGTTATTATAATTTTAAAAATCATATAAAATTATATTTATTTCCAATGTTTATTGTATAAATGATTGTGTACAAAAAAATAACATAAAAGATGATATGAGATAGATAGGAAAAAAACAAGTAAATCACGGCGACAACAAACCCTTAGTACGCTGATAAATCATGCATCTGAGATGAAGAGGATGCAGGCGGTGGCGTGCCGCCGCCGTCTGTGTGACGAGAAATATGGGGGCCATCACGCCGCCCCAATGTCGACCCTCCATCAGTGCCTTGCGACTTTATTACCGCCCTTTGTCAGTAATAATTTATTTTTATTCCTATAGGTGTCCTTGTGTAAACGTATTCTTTTTGATTGATTTATTTTGTCATTTTTTATTCGTTGAAATATTTGATGTTTTTATTGGAACAATTCCCGGGAAGTATCCAGAATTGTTTCCAGAGTTATCACCTGTGTTATATTCCACTTGGAATTAATTCTTTAGATTCGATGAAACATGAAACATGTAATGAAACAAAGAACGACATCTTTGAAAATCAAACTATTGATGAATAACCATGTGTTTTATAGACATGTTTCTGTGCCTGTTGGTTGACTGGTAAATATAGACGGCTCTGGAACTGAAACTGGCTACTCTTCGCAGTGGAGCCCCGGCGTAGTACTATGCAGAATCAGCTTTTGCACTTGTGCACTTGGAGTGCGGTCCGGTAACAGTCGCGAACCAACGTCGGCGGCCCTTTTTAACTCTTTGTAAAAAAGAAAATTGTAAAATCTAACGACTGATTATTAATGTGGAAGAGTTAAGCAATCTTATGGTATATCATTCATTTCGATAGAATTTTCTAAATATACTAAGGTGCATAATAAAAACACCCTAAACGTGAATGTTATTAATAGGTTAAACAACGATGCACAGAATCATAACCTCGCAATATGTCAAGAGAACATGGCTTCCACTAAATATCGCAATTTCATCCACAAAGGGAATAAATACACTTGATGTATGTTGGGTTGCTTATAGTACACCGATATTTGCAACCAAATATACGGTGCCAAAGACATACCACATAATTCCGCGCCGTCGAATTTAAATTTATTAAAGCATTCTATGCCAATTTGTGAACCGCTTTTGCCTCTTGCAACCACCCATTTAATTTTCGGTATTGTCCAATTGAAATGAAACCTATACAGTGTGTCCCTAAAATATTTTAGAAAAAAAACTTAATAACCCTTAAAACTCTAGAAGAGTTTTAAAATACTGTTGTTATATATTAAGCTATTAAAATTGTGGCGGCAATCCATTGCAGCACAAACGAGAAGAATAAACATCATCAAATCACAATTAACATCAACAAAACATAATCTGCACGTGATCAGCATCCGTCGAGACTAAACATCGAAAATGCTGACTCCTCAAAATCGACACGGCGCAGCGAAATCGCGACCACGTGTTCCGCTGTGACGAACTAAAGAAATGGTCGCGTCAGCACTTTCACCTGCTATATATTGTCGACAATTCGACACCATCATCCAGTTTTACACATAGTCACTCAGTCAGCTCTACATCGAAGATCGTCACCGAAGCCCACCAACAACGAGCCCGACATCAGCAGCCGCCACCAGAGATTTCGCCGTACCTAGAGTTCTCACCGGCCATCTCCACCGACTACTCCGTCGCCAGCAGCCGCCGCCGGCTTTCGTCATCTACCACTCCGACGTCATCCACGACCTGCCCCGACGATAAGCGCCAGCCGTTCACCTCCACCTGCTGCCTCGCTGGATCTCCAAGCAAAAAATTTAAGAATTTTTGTTAAACAATTGGTATATCATTATATGTATGAGTTTTCGCATTTCTATTCGACGGCCGGTTCCTATGCAGGCATCATCATACCCTTTCGCGAGGATTTTTTTTGAAGTGGCGCAGCGCCGAACGCCGGCAGCGACTACCGGCATCCCGCAAATGAACGAAACCGTCGACACACACACGCACATACATTTACCCAGCCCGCCCTACGAATGCCTCTGTCCGCGTGATGGCAATTAATCTACATAATAATAAAGAAACCCATGAAAGCACGGTCAGCCACCCGTCGTGCCCGGTCCATTCAAACGCCATCTACCGTCCTCTATTGTCTGCCTTTTCTTACGCCAGGGGGTGCTGCTGCCTGCTATTTGTACACAACCGCTATTTGTGTCGCGTGTTTTTTTCGTAGAGTCTGCATGTGCGAGGTTTGGTATTTCGCATCGTGTGCGCAAATGTGCACTGCTTTGCCTCACAAATTCGGCTTGAAGCAGCCCTGTGATTCGCAGACGTAGCAGACGTACTAACATACACGGGAACGAAGTTCATACATAAACATGCTCGATGTTGCTTCCGGCTTATTTTATTAAATCGTCATGTTCGCCATTGCTAAACAGCATCCAGCAATCTTATCTTCTTTTAAAGCGCACGAACGTACCACAAAAAGTTGCGATTTCGACGCGCCAAGGTGACATAAAAACGTCGTAAAACATGGCAATATCAAATACGGTTCATATCAAAAGATAGAGCTATATTCTACTGTACAGTAACGTTTCTACTTTTTTTATAGTACAACGAATATCAATAAGTGAGAGTTTTACAAATATTTCTATAATAGGCATAAAGCCTATGTTTTAAGAGTATTTCAGTGATATATTACAAAATAATTACTGCACGGGTCTCTAGAATCAAACCTTTCTTATTACAATATAGACTACCAAATTAACACCTACCAAAAATAGTTCAATACCCAAATAATAGTTTAAATCCCAAATTTCTCGAGGTTTATATAAAGATAGAGCTACATTCTATTGTACGGTACAGTCACTTTTCTACTGTTTATAGAAGTGACTCTTAATATGTGGGAATATTATACATATTTCTTTTAATGTCGATGTTTTAGAGAATTTCCATATTCTATTACGTAAAAGTTACTGCATCAGTCACTAGAATCCCACCAAGAAATGTGTAGACTACCAAATTAACACATCATTTTTAAAACCTTAATTCCCTGTCAACCATGCTAAACACGCATAGATATTAAAATAGTTGTAAAATAGTTCGTGTTCACAGTGTTTCGCCGTGCTCCGATTACGTGTATGTGCAGGTATTTTGCGCAAGAATTTGATAGTAAATTCTGCAAATTCTTGGCTTTCATTCGACTGCGTCTCACTCGATGTCAGATTGCAGATGCGCGGATCTACTCGCATCGAAATCGGAGGTTTCGAAAGGATTTGCGCCAGATTGCTTCAGATTACGAATTCGTTTTGATCGATGGCTTGGGGATTTACATTACCGACTCCGGATTCGTTCTTTAATTGATCACTACTTGGGTTTTAAAGCTGAGGCATAGAGGAAATAAAGCACAGATCATTAATGCGCTTAGGAAAAGCTCTAATTGTCATTTTAATATAGTTTGGACTTTTAAACGACATACGAAGGAAGTTATAGACTAATTTTGGTTATATATTAAATCTCGTATTTTAGGATAATAATTTTATTGGCATAAAGTGATTTTATTGATTTATTGTCGTAGAATTGATGTTAGAGAGGTAATGAAAGAGTTATTCATAGATAAGCCAAAATAAAAATATATTATTAAATAATAGATGTCATCCTGGAAGATAGTCAACCTCATATACGTTAATCATTAAATTCCTTACTTTTTTTAAATAAATTAGTAGTGTTTTGATATTGGAAATGAGACAACCTGAATGAAAGATAATAGGATTAAGAACTTTCAAGTAGTAAAATCCCAAATAAGCTCGCAATAAACATTTTAGATTGTTTTAAAGAATTTAATCGATTGATGTCACAACGACAAGTCGCCCTAGATCAGCTAGAAGTATATTAAATATGTCTTGATTTTGGGTTGCCTATTATAAAATGTATTCATGTTGATTCAGAAGCTATATAATACGTGTAAATACGTGTAAGGTGTAAAATATCCATTTTAATAGACACTTGCAACTTTTATACGTCTGATAAATGTCACAACTTCATTCTGAGTAGTCTAGAATTACATAAACTTTTAGGTCATGAAATGTATCTCCGTTTCAAGGCAATAAATTTAACTTCCCTGTTTTCTATTGTTTCTCATACACTTCCATTGTTCTTCATACACTTATACTTCTGTGAAAGTTCACCAATACTTCCCGAGATATACCTAATCTCATTTTGGGTTGCCTATCATAAAACTTATTCAACTGAATTTAACTCTATCAAGTAAAATGCGGTTCGCGATAACATTCTCGGATAGTTTAACACGTATTGGTAGCTTTCATTGTCTTTACGTGCCCCGAGAAGGGAAAGGAGCAAATGAAGAGTGTTTCACCACTTTTTCTATCTTATTTGGATAATCTTGTAAGCGCGGCACGCACAAACCGCTTCCAAAACCGCTGCCAACAATCTCACTTTCCTCGCTCCCCATGCTCTCCAAGCTGTCCTTCTCCCACCTACTACCTCCCTCCCCTATTACCTCCCTCCCTCCCCGCTAACACCCAGCTCTTGATAGAGAAATACTCTGGGCTCAGAGGACCTCGGATCTTTGCAAGCCACATTTTAACTTTGCAGTTAACAAGGGCACGCGCCACAAACACTCTCCAACAAGGAACAACAGCTTAAAGCACTCTATCCTAACCTGAGAACAAAATTAATGTAAAAATGGTAGTGCTTACAATAATTGTAATCTCAACGGTCCTTAATAAGTTTATTAAGAGTGCTTTAGGAAAATTTTAAGGAAATATTAATAAGAATTGTCACCTACGATCTCTAAGGTCCTCTGTTCCTCTCCGAAATCACTTTCCTCTCTGGAACCAAACTCCCTTTGTCCCATACTCCTTCGGAGTGCACGTGGACAACGATAATTAATTGCAGGAGTGCCATTTACTGTCGGCAATGTCGAAATCTTAATGGACGCTTTAATGTTTCCTTTCGGCGATGCTATCTGAGTGGACGATGTGCGCAAATCGTCTATCTACATCTGTGTAAAGCCCTGTGCGAGAGTAAGTCAGAGTATATGAGACTATATGAGGACTATGTGAGACTGTATGGAGAAGGGAGGCGTGTGAGATGTGTGTATACGTACCTACGGGGTGTTTGCTCATCGTGCACATTTGCGGTGATTCCATGTAAGCTCGGATGGTGATAGTAGGTACACTTAGTCTATCCTTATTCGATGCATACACGTGTCCTCTTCCACTCTTCCCCCACGGCACCCGGATGTACTTCTGGTCGAAGGATTTTCATCTCCATCAGCCCGCAACCCCAGCACCGGTTTGAGTGGGTGGGAGCAAGCGTCGGTTCAACTTTGGGACTTACCTGAATACACCATATACACTGAACACACTAGAATGTACCGTTGGGGGGATGGGGTCAAAGATATGCACGTCGCAAGGCATAACTAATTAAATTATGCCTGTAAGTTTATAAAGGGATGACTCTGACTTCTACATAACATCAAATTACTTATGTTATGGTCTAAAAATTTTGAATATCGCTTTATAGATATATGAAACTTCTTAAAACTGGCAAATATGTCATATTTCATATCTCTAAATCTAGTCTATTATATAGGCAACCCAATTTAGTATTTTGACGATTATTGTTACTTGTTTTTGGGTTGTCTAAAGCAAATTTTTTAACTAATAAACTAATTTTTAACTTATAAAAATCTCACCCTGTGAGTTTGTCATGAATTACGATTTGTGTAGAATCTCACTTATGTTTAAGCATAAAAATTTAAATTAAATGAGAAGTCGATAAGAAATGGGAATGTAATATGTAATCTAGGCAACTCAATATATATTTAAAACAATGTTATATTAAACTTTGACACTGTGTGATGATTTTAGGTTGTTTACAGCAAAACTAAAACAAAAATAAAAGAATTTATGCCGAAGAGTTTATTATTTGATAACAATGACTTGATCTTTGGCTCATCATAGACATATTATAAAATAAATATCTCCAAACATTCCAATTAAGGAATGTAACTATTGAATGATAGATGGCATTGTTTGATGATTGTAGGGTTACCTTAAAATAGCAGAATCTATGAGAATTCTATGAATAACAATAATTTAATATGTAATCCTTTCAAACCGAATGTCGTTTGAAATGTACATAGCATGGTTAAATGAGTGTTGGGTTGTCTACAGTAAAATATTACTCCTCTAACAATAGTAAATGAACGAAACTTCTAAAATTAAAAAAAATCAAAAATTAATCTAATAAATAAACATATTCATGTTTCATTCCAACTAAACGAACATTTATTCTAATCAACCCATGCAGCACGGTGAAATTTATCATCCCCCTGAAAATAAGACCAGTTATGGCATTGAGTAATAGATATAAATTAGGTTACACAACTGAGTAACAAAACAATTTGCATGCGCTGATGTTTTATCACTCCCCGCTCACGCCACACCCCTTGCATCATCCTCGGGGAGATGGGGGTCCTGTTACACATTTGCTGAGCACATCCGGAGTCAATGCCATCCTCACCAGGCAGAATAATATCTGTAAGCTACAGTGTTTTGTCTGATTTTGCCGTCGCCGATATGCGCTTGTATACCGGCAGCCATGCATTTGTCTCAGCCCCATTTTGTGGCCGGCGGTGTATGAGAAGAGGGACGCGGTGGTGGCAGTGGTGGGTGTTTGTGTGTCGGTTGAGTTAATGGCGGCATCCGCATAATAAACCCACGGCCGCGCGTTGCTATCCCCCGGATTTACGGATTAATTTCGATCTATTTGTACAAGTCGGTATCTACCGGCGCACAGCAATAGCAGCAGCAGCGCGTCTGTCGAGCAAATTCAATTTGCGCGCGGCACGCGAGGGATGACAAAATGTGCCGCAGATGTTTTGGCATTTTTGGGGCTGCGCGAGGGGACGCAGACGAACTAATGAGCGCACGAGTAGTTTGCATTCGTTGGTATCTGTCGGGCTTTGAATATTCATTTACCGACGACGAACACGTCAGATTATAATAAATGAACATTTTCGAGTACTTCATATGCTTTTAGACGGTTCTAGAACCATACGATCACAACGCCATCTCGTTGTCTTTATAGAAACTTAAACGTAAATCTATAATAAAAAAACTGATCTAGTATAAAAACTAGGTGTTGAGAACGGCGTGGCAAGATAGAGCCCTTTTTTATATTTGTCGCCAAATTATCTATATTTAGCCTGGCGTGAAAGAACTTTTGAGCTGTTTAATCTGCACCACATGTGCTTCACGTTTTTGTAAACCCTGAGTCTTCAAGTGGTTAATAAAGAGAGCGTAGAGGCACAAGACGCTCTTGGGGTAGGTTTAAGGGCTTGCACAACGCGTTTGGCGCTTTAAACTAACAAGGAAACTAACTTTTGTACGTGTAGTACATATATAGAAATAACTTATGTTAATGGGATTTTATGCCGTTTTGGGCCGTTTGCTCAAAAATAATTTTCAAAATTTGCCACAAATGGAACATGGTATATATTGCTTTAACAGCACCTTTGGCAGTACCACTTACGTGGTGCAATCATTAGAGTGCTTGCCTTCTGAACCGAGGTTCGCGGATTCGAATTTTTGCCTGCGAACTTTTTTCTTTCTTTTCAAATTACATAGTTACGTCACCACCCAATAGATGGCGGCAACTATATGCAAACTAAATGCACCACCATCTCCACCACCACGGATGACTCTGCGCATCAAACACTTGCGCATCTGAACATCTGCGTGGGGAAGATAAAAGTCTTCCTCCAAAATGCGTTGTAAATAAAATTCATTCTATTCTTGATTTTACTTTTAAGTACAAGTATCTCGTATTCAAGATTCACGAACCTAGTTAGAAATCATTTTGAATAAAGTATTCTTGAGTTGATAATCTCAAGTTAATTTCGTTGTTGTGAAATACAGTCATTTTTTCAACATCAAACCTCAACTGCGTTTTTTCAACCGAGGAATATAACTATATATTTAACATATAATAATATAACAATAAATAACACACAAATGGCACATAATTACGCACTATTTTGTGTCATTGAACATTTAATGCACCAACTGATTCTGAATATAGGCAACCTAATTTACTTGTGTAACATTCAATAGGCAAATTAATGTGTATTTTGGTTGCCTATAGTAAAATACTGCTTTAACAACTAAAAATAATTAAAACGAATGCTTGTAACTATTGTAATTTAGATGGCATTGTCAAAATATTTGCATATATAAAATATTTCGTTGCACTATTCGAAATTTTAAAAGACATCACAGCGCCATCTATTTGGATCTTTAGAAACTATGTCTTATACCGTGAAACTAGGTTAGGAGTAATAAACATATATACATTTAAACAACATTAATTTGATACGGTTTGACTTGTAATAGTAAATTACAGTTAGTTCAACAAGGGATAATCGCGTAAATTGCTTTGATTTGAACAATATTGCGTTTATGGCGAATTAATAATGGTAATTAAACTCGCAGCATTGCCCGCAATATTACACTGTATTGACGGACCCTAGCCAGTTGCCGTAGTAACTCTTTGCACTGCCCTCAAACACAGAGTAATCCCTCAAACTAATTGAACTACAAACGAACACTACCTGCAATTATTCAATGACTTTTTACCTCACATCATACACTTAAAACGAACCACTAATACCTCACTTTGGTTGTGTAATAACATAAGCTCCTTATTAATACCAGCAATAATTATGTGCATAACATTAATAATTAAACATTAAATAATTACAACCACAGAATAATAGCCTACGATTGCAAATTTACCAAATTAATGCACTAGATTGACCCTAAATTATGTAGGTTATGTATATCGAAGTAAAACTTCTATACGCATTTGATTTGGTGATTAAACTGGTGAATACGAGCCGAATTTAGAAGGCGTGTAGCTCGGAAACTGACAATCTGATTTTTTTGGTGAATGTATCTATTAATATGATTATACTTGTTGGGAACCGTTGTGTACGGTCGTTGTATGTTTTCCAAGTCTTTCTAAAGCTTTTATGAAGGTCAATAGACAGAATGGATATTGGAGAGAAAAGGCAGATTTTTGGACAGCATGACTGCAATTGAAAGATATTTTACGACGTGCACATTTGATGATTTGGGTGGTTTTGCAAAGCGTAGCCGATCCGATGGTGAATTGTTTAGGCACGTCCGGTGGTACCATCTTATCTTAAACGACCTCCCGCAGATCTGGCGACCAGACTTAAGAGTGGCGAAATGTGCATCGCAAATGTTTGAGTAAAGCTGTGCCTAAGGGCACACCTTGTAGGTCTTAAGAGAGAGCATGTGGTAGGTGGAGTGTGCTCGAATTGGTCCAGGGGCAGGTTCGTGAGGTGGAAGATTGTGGGAGAAAATGTTGTGGGTGTGTGGACCCCAGTCGATGTAATTGTAAACTTGTATAAATAAAGTCAGTTACAAGCCATACTTCGACGTGTCTTCTTCTCTCCGCAGCGCAATCATCACTGTCAACGAACGAATGCCTTGGATCCTGCTAAAATAAAAGACCTGTGGGGTACGGTGTGCCGTTGAATGCGAGTAATGATGCATTTGTTTAGGAATAACGAATAGTTTATTTATCACACGAGTAAGAAAAATAGTTAACAATGGAAAGACGAAGAGAACGGCGATGATGCGCGTTCGGTAGCAGAAAACTAAGTCCCCGAGGTAATGAAATATAAAGACCTCGAGGGTGCATCAAAGAAACAGCGATAGTATAAGTAAGACAGATAAAGAGCGTAAGGGTCGAAGAGAAAGACATATACCTGCGCTTGGAATGCATGCAAAGATTGGAAACAGATGTGTAGGTTTGGAAGATTTGTAGAGTTGAAATTAAGAGAATAGACAATGGAAAAAACCTTGAAGAAATACAATATCTAACACATGCTAATGTATGGTCTGGACCGCCACAGACCTTTGGCGTTTTCGTCAAAGGTTGATGTTGTTAGCTGAACAGTCGGTTCGCAACAATACTCAGTGTCAGCTTTTTATGTACATAACCTCAAGAAAATCATTATGAAAATGACTGCATACAGCCACGCAGAATATTTCGATTTTGATTTATGTACTCTTACAAACACGCTATTATTTACGCCACGTGTACAAATCGATAAATCACAGAGTGCAAAATACACCCCGAGCTCTCGATGGGTGAAAATCAACAACCAACCTAGAACCGGAAGCACTTTAATTTCTTCTTAATAGCTTCGAGTGATAGTGCGTATATTTTAAAGTAAAATTGCTCGATTTTTTTGTATCGCTCTATCGCGACGAGGGCCATTACAAACCTATCGTTGTGTTGTTATACGCAACCGTTATTGCGGTTGTTATCAGGACAAGTGAGTGATAATTACGTGATAATGGGGGCTCGCGCTTATCAGGCGGCTGCCAGTGAAGGTAGCTTCTGTTATAGATCTGTCTAGTGCGAGCGAGAAATTACGGCATGCATCATTAAAAAAATTAAGTGCAGTAATCCATTATGGCTGGCTGACGTGAAAGTAAACAGATTTCCCCGTGATAAGAAAATGCACTCTTTTTGTGTGTTATAATAACATTTGCAATGTATTTGGGTTAATTATACTTAAGTTTATTTACACTTTAGTTTATTTTATGTTTTTTTTGCGTTTTTGAAGTAAAAACTTCTTATTCGAGGGTAAAGCGTTTATTTGCGTAACGGTAACGGTTATGGCGGATACCCAGGTGATTCCCTCTAGGGGAAAGCTCAACTACTAGGTATGTCAACTTTTCTCCAGTCATCGAGTATTGGTGAAATCGATTAACCACGGTCTCCGATTAATAATCGAAGGAACAATCGGGCGTAGTACACGATTTTAATCGATTACGATTAGTAACAGAATCGATGGTTGCGCCATCCACTAGCTATTGCTCGCATTAATATTCCTTTCACCGATTACTACAGTGTTATTACAATATTTGCAACTAGATAACGCTTGCATTTTATGAAATACATGAAATAGAATTTTGTATCAAATACGTTAACGCTACCAATGACTTTCAATGTGAAGAAAAAAAACTTAAGGGGGAAATAAATAAAATTAATATAGAAAATTAATTATTGTGGAGCTCGGTACTCATCACCGCAGTTAAGCAACGTCGGACGTAGCTACGCGTTGGATGGGTGACCACTTGGTCTCCCCACTCAACAAGTGGTGCGGCGCCGTTCGTGAACTCCTGACTTCACGGTAAAAACGTGAACGAAGATTGGACGAAAAATAATATAGGAAATTATTGTAAAATGGCCATCAACAGTTCAATATTCTATGTAAAATATCTAACAGATTTAAAGACAAATAAAAGAGATACAAAATGGGGTAGTTGGCAACTACCCCACGGTCTCATTCTCACACACACACATACATATCCCTCGTAATACCATGCATTTCCATGCTAAGTGTTCCCAGTGCCCCTTCAAATCTTCAGACTAGGCATGTCAAGGGTACCCGATAATTCCAGATCACTCGATTTTCCGCCTTGTCAATTTCGGGTTAAACCGGGCTTTTACTTTCAGGGGTTCAACTCGGATTTTCGTAAAAGTTTCGGTTACTATACCAGAATCATACGCAGCGCATGTGCAATATATCACTCTGACAGCTAGTAAAGTCAAAAGGAGCCTAAACCGCCTCTTCCGGTCCACTAGCTTGTCGAAAAAGACTAATTGCCGGCATAATAAGTTCTATGTGTGACATGGTGTGACATGAGGCTCTCAGATACCAGAAAACAAGAAATCGCTATTAGCAATCCAAAGACGGGCAGCCCTTGGCGTCTCAGGGGCTAATTGGACCGTTTCCAGAGAAACTGCCCTAATACTAAACAGCATAATTCCGGTGGACATCAGAGTAGCTTCGAGGGCAAAAGCATGGTCAGTGCGTCGGCCAGGGAAAGAACAAACGCAGCTGGAAAACAGCACAGATGCGACTGTACTAAAGTGGCAAGAGCGGTGGAGTGCCAGCGAATGAGGTAAATGGACGAAACGTCTCATTCTCAATATCCGTGAATGGAGGACACGGGAAAATTAACTTCAGGCTGTCCCATGGCTGTATCGGGGAATACCTGCACCGAATGAGAAAGAGGGCAATAGACAAATGTATATTCTGTGGAGAGCGTGACAATGCAGAACCTACGTTTTACCACTGCAGGTGCAATGATTGACAGAAACGAATTAGAGACTAGATTGGCGCATAACCGGACATGTCCGGACAATCTAACAAATCTCATGCTTTAAAACAAAGAAACTTGCAAATAATTGCAAACTACACAAGAACGGTGTTCCAGAGGAAAAAAGTAGAAGAAATGGCAATTAAAGATACGGTGAGGTATGCTGTATAGCCTCCTGAAGTGCCCCCTAATATGTCCCTTAATGGGAAGTTCCATGGGGTAAGGAAAAAACATAAGATGAATCTGGGTGAGCCATGACAACATAACTGCTCCCCTTTCAAAGAGCCGCTTGCTCCGGTTAGTTCTATGCCGGCAACGCCCTGAAAAAAAACCAGAATCAGCTGAACCTGAAAGTGTCAAGGTCGGTCTATATGCAGTGTTGACGTTGATTTTTTTTTGGGCAAACGGCCCAAAACGGCCCAAAACGGCGTAAAATCCCATGAACCCAATTTATTTCTATATATTTACTCCACGTACAAAAATTTTCATTCAAATCCGTGTTGCACAATTGACACACTCTCCTTGTTAGACTAACGTAACCTAGCATAACCGTAGCCTAACATAACTCAACCTCGTCCTAACATAACCCAACGTCATGCAAGAATCAGTTAATTATTGTAAGATTTTGCCACAAAAACAAAATCCGAAAAATAAACGAAATAATGAAAATGTTTTGATTCATTAGATATAAATAAAGAACCAATTACATACGGGAAACAATGTAAAAAATAATTGCATTGAAATGGTGCGTATGATCGGCTTTCCTCGTGGGGGCCCAACGAAATCGACACGATTGTCCATTGCGCGACTATTCTGGGCTAAGTCAATTGCCAATTGTATATGCTCGCTGCCACTGGGATAAAGCGATAAAACATCAATTGGAGCAGGTGCAGTTGTGAATGATGTGCGACCTTTTTTTTCGACGCCTTAACAACAAGAAAAAATCACTAACATTCACCCTGACATTCGTCGTCATGTGCAACGACTGTGCAAACGAATTAATTGCGCATACGACGGGCTGTAATTGAATTAATTGCGACATTATTTGCTAAGATTTTTTCGGGAGCAAAATGGTTATAATTTAATCATCATATTTTCTATGTACATCATACATCATACATGAAGTAATGAAGTTTGTAATGTACACGATATAATTGTAAAAATTTAGTTAGATAACCTCCAAACCAGTGACAAGTGAAATTGACTTAATCGCAGTAATTACGAACCTTTTTATTAGGCATTTACTTGCGTCGCTTTTATATTATTTATTGCATTATTTCCATGAATACATATGATTTTTCGATGCATTATTTGCAATGATGATTAAATCCAATGATTTATACCCTCATTAAAATATATTTTGTGTAAAATGTAGCAAAATTCGCCGGTAACAGTCGATGGCTTTGTGATTTATGTGACATTTGTTTTTGGCATGCAAGAATCTTATCTTGATGCGCTTGTTTTTGACATATGGATGTGCCATATCGATGAATATCTGAATGCCTCGAAATTCTTATTATATTTTTTTAGTTAAGTCATACATCACTTGTTACATGACTTTCTCTGGTATTTGCTATTCATTAATATTTTCTCGTTTTTCATTATTTATCATTTTTTTCATTTTTTTGTATAGCATAATAACACGTCCTTTTTTGGGCGTTGCCGGCGTCAAACTAAGCGGAACAAGAGGCCCTATGTGTGTACCCCCCTAAAAAATAGACTCGCTGAACCGGTATCGCGAGTTGTGCATTTCGTCAGTGCAACGGTCTAGGTACCCTCTATGTGTGTCCTTCTTTGACTTTACGCTTTTCTCTCACGACATTCCCGCAGAAAGGAATCATCGCATTCCAGTTTTCTTGGGAATGTAGCATTGCTTTCTCAAGTAGCTCAAGTGTGCTGCGCGCACCACGGGTCGCCGCCAGGAGTTTCATCCGTTCTTCGACCCATGCTGGGGAGTCTACCCCGAAACCCCAAATTCTTTATTGCCACTCTTGACTTTTCAAGTACGGTTGACCGCATCTTCATTGTTAAGTTAATCGTTTTCAGCACCGAAAAAATAATTTATACACTGGGTGTTGCAAACCCGATTTTTCTACCTGAGCGCGCTATTAAATGAGAGAGCCTTTTAAAAATCCGAAATAAAATTAAATTAAAATTTAAAAAGATAAAAATAACGTCTTATAAAATAAAAATTTGCAATTTTGATCCAGCCTCGTAACGTGTCAAAGCATACGAGCAATACGAGTAACAAACTTTATATAACGAAATAATCACAAATAGTTTCAGAGTTTTAGCGCAGCATATAAACTTTACAAGGATATTTTTAAATATTTTGGCGTTTTTTTAATAATGAGGCAAAACATGCGCGTTTATCAAGACAGTTAAATTGTTATTCTTCAAGTCAAGGGACGTGTGTGACACTTAAATGCAAACAATTTAGATTAATACGCGAATGGTTTGTGGCTGCACAAATTAGTCATATTTAAAGCGTCATTAAAATTGTTGTCTTTATGTTTCAATAAAATTTATTT
The DNA here is from genome assembly GCA_019419845.2 of Weissflogia rhopalogaster. Lineage (NCBI taxonomy): Eukaryota > Metazoa > Arthropoda > Insecta > Coleoptera > Staphylinidae > Weissflogia > Weissflogia rhopalogaster. The sequence continues at coordinate 5,856 of WSZQ02035722.1, read as the reverse complement.
TTATGTACATAGTATATATAAATCAACCTTTATTGGCATATCATCTTAACTCATCCACTTTCCTTCTTCCATCTCTCTACAACTATTTGAGAAACTTAACAAAATAATAAATATGGCACAATAAATACAATAGCCCACCAGGGCAGCACAGTTGGTAGTGCTTCGGTCTACCGTGCAGGCGGACGGGGTTCGAGTCCCCGGGGTAGGCACCCACAAGTGTGAATTAATTTATTATATTAATTCACACTAAATTCACACTAAAAATTCAAAACTACAAATCCACTCAAGAAAAAGCCACTCCAATTAAAAAATTCACACATAAATCAAGAATCACATCATAAAAAGATGCAACATTCAATACACTCCATGATGTTCAATGCATTCTGCGCACATATATACTCAAAAACCTCAACACGAAGAAAAAAATCATCAACAACATCACCTTCATCACAACATGACAATAACAACAACAAAAATTGTAAACTTCACATATATACATACCATGTACAAAGAAAAAAAAAACAATAAAAATACAAATTGAATATAAAAACGGCTGGCCATCGACATAACTGGTCAGGTCGATGGCCAGGTCGGCGGACCAAATACAATATTATTATTATTTTTAAATACAATAAATACACCTTCACTCTTCATTCCTGTACACTCTCCCGCCTCGTAAGCATCCCCAGTTGAGCCTCTCTTCTTCTCTTCTCCTTTACTATCGCGGACACCCTGGCGACCCCCTCTCCCTTTTCTCCTAACCACCCCATGATTACATTCCCTCCCTCTGGCATACCTCTCGCCCATTCTTGATTCATTCCCATGCACTCTCCTGCTAAATGCTCCCACGTATCCCATCCATCCTCACATAGCACACACTTTCTGAACTTGTCTCTCATCCCCTCTTTCCATCCTCTCACTTCCGAACCACACCTTGCACGCGCCAGGCTCACTTTTTCCGTCGCTCCTTTTCCTATGCAGCAAATATACCCCGGTCTCCTCCCCACAGTTTGTACTGTCTGGTACTCTGGGTTATAGGCACTTCTCTCAATGCGACTCTGCCTAATTTGCTCCTCCACTTCCCGGACTCTCACCCTTATTACCCCTTCTACCGATCCCCCATTCTCCCGTACCTGCCTCACCGCCGTCTCCGATAACCCTCCCGCCTCATACATCCTTCTTTTCTCTCGCCCCCATTCATTCTCCCTAGCACTCGATCCTGTCATCCAGACCTGCCTCACCAACCGTTCTTCTCCTATTCTCACTAGTTTTTCCTCATACCTTATGACTCTACATTTAGACTCCCATACTACACTCGTTCTTCCGGTTTCCTGAAGGACTATAATATGTTCATAGTATTAATAAGGTATTTTGTATTTTGAGTTGGAATGAGGATTTACGTTTATAAAAAGCACGGGGGTTATGCTTAACTGGGACATATAACTTTTATCCTAACTCGTACCATTATTATTTATATGGTACATTTGACACAATATAGTGTCAAAAATCATGATATACAATCTCTCTCTTTCTGTCAAGAATGTAATGGTTGCGGCCACTTTCTTGTAAACTCCTGAATGGAATCGGTAGTTTTCTTCAAGATCCGTGAGGTTTTTTTAAGTGTACGCGCGACAAATAAACTCCTCTCACTGATAAGGAAGTTGAGATTAAGAAGAAGAGGGCTTTCCGTAAATTCACCTTCCGTGGTGTCGATTTGGACCAACTCTTGGCTATATCAAATTGGCAATTCATGGAGTTGATGCATAGAAGACGCTTCAGCCATGGTCTCAAGCACAACAACGATATTGAAGTTAAATTTTTTAGCCATGTTTATATAATTTCGTTTCTTTGAGTTCTTCAGCTGCGTACACGCTAGCGTCTTCAATTTTAGTCAAAAATAATAAACCAAAACCGTTTTTGAAACCTGTATAAAATTTTCTTGAATATGACGTCAAGTATTTTCAAGAAAATTTTAAAATTTAACATTTCTATATAGTTCAATATTTAAATTTCATTTATATTATATAGAAAATTTACCTGAAATAGGAAAAAATATGTAGAATTAAATAATTTTTTTTGAAAATTATAAATTTTTCAAAAAATATTGACGTCATATTCTAGAGAATTGAATGATGTATAAAATAAGCTATGATTTTGTCAAATCGGTTCGGCAGAATCTTCACAATCATGTACGCAAAATCAGAAAACGACGTTGCATGAAATATATGCTTAAAATGTTTTCCCAATTTTAAGATTATTATATATATATATTTCTAAACTTTACGGGCTATAATTTCGAAAATAGGATTGTTTTCATGAAATCTTAGTTTAAATATTCTAATTTTAAAAGCATATAAATTAAAACCCGTAATTTCACGACAAAATAATTGTATTTTTAAAATGTTGCTTTAAAGGCTCTCAACGCTAAATTATAAACATTTAAGTGGATTTTTTGAGCTTCTTTGAAAAACTAAAAAGAATGAAACCATTAATATGTACGTTTCAGGACATTATTATGCATAATTAAAGAGCTATAAAAACTTATATTAAAAAACTTTTAATAAAATATATTACAAAAGGTATTTGTTGTTTCAATAAAACTTTAAGACTTACTAATTTAAAGAGGAATATAATTATAGGAACAATAATAAATTAAGTTCTATAAAGATGTATTATAATTATAGAGGTTGAGATGAAAAGGTAGAGGTAGAGGTAAAAAAGTTTTTACGGATTAACTCTTGAACTTGACACTTTAATAACATTTTTATTGATTCGCAATCACAACAATTAATTTGCTTTAATGTAGTTTTATTGAGTGGTTAATGAGGGACTGCATGGATCGCCGGCGCTTGCCCAACATCCGCCAAGAATGCGCATTTTCGCGAGGGGCCGGCGCAAAAACCGTTGACAATGCGCATGAAATCGCAATTTGTCGCCACTGCCCACCCGCGAAATCCGTCATCAATGTGATTGAAAAAATTAATGTATACACAGTCACAGCGCATCGTACAGGCAGCCGAAACAAATAAAAATAAAAGCGCCTAGTTTATACAAGGCCCGTGTCGCCGCACAGTCGACGTCGTTCAGTGTCCTTTTTCGGAACGCGCCTGCCCGCGTGTATGAGTGCACCAATTTTTAGGGGATAATCAGCGGATAGTATGCGTATGGCGCGTGGTAATGTACACCTGAGTTATCGTCATTGCAGGAGCAGCGAGTATAAATAAGATTCCGCAACATGCGTCCGCCGTGGCAGTGTATATCGTGATCGTTGTGCGGACACACAAGACTCAGAGAAGACTCAATTGTTTCTCCCTCCACCACCACCACCCCCAAGAAAATATAAATCACTTCAACTAATACGAGATAAATCAACCCTTCTGAAGAAACGTAGGACATAAGAATGGCATCAAGATGTACGATCCTAGTCGCCTGCGTCCTGCAGGCTGTCGCATTGGCCACGAATCCGACAGGTGAGTGTACAAATAATTTCCCTGCCCATATCGCGACATGACCGCATTGAAGTTAACTACGAAACGTAGCTACGAAACTTTATTAGCCGCCATGTACCGTTCTGAAGTTAACTACAAATGCTAGACGAAAGAGTTGTTAGTGTTTTTTATGAGTGGTGATTTTTTTATATAGCACCTTTGATTTACATATGTCACTTGGGACATTTAGGTGAATGTGATTTTTGCAATTTTCTTCGTGATTTCTTCAAAGTTTTTCATTTTCCACGGCAATGTCTGTAACGCGGCATAAACGTCCGGTTTTCTCGGAAACTAAAAGTGTGTAGCACTTGAAAGCTACATCAAAAAGTTGCAACAAAATTATATAGTACCAAAATATTTGTCCGTGATTTTTGTAATTTTCTTTGCGGAACAAAAATCCGCGTTCATTCTATACGAATCTCTCCATAAGATAAACCCTTTTCTGGGAAACTAGGAGGGTATAGCACTTTAAAATCATACCAAGTTATTGCAAAAAATGGCAGAATACTGTCGTCCTAGTTACATTACGAAGTCGTCCTCGTTTATTTTTCTCCTTGTAATTCCCATTTGCACTTGGTTATTCCATGTCCTTTTTGGTCTGCCGCGCTTTTTTTTATCCTGCATGTGGCCATTTTTTTTAAATAATCCTGAGTGGTCAACGCCACTAACACTGCGAGCAACTTTGGTCTATTGTGCCCATACCATGTAAGTTGATTTTCCTCTATTAAGTCTATTAGAGTTATCTCTACCTGCATTCTTTCCTTAACATCTTCGTTCCTCACACGGGGTTGAAGTGTCAGTTCACAGGATCTGAACCATATTATTTCAGATCATGTTTCAGATCCGTAGTCATTGTTGGAACAAGTATTGAGTTGAAAACTTACTCTCTTACTCTACAGAATTGCATTTATTTGACGTAATCATTTCTTTCACCGATTTTATCAGCATTCCATTTACTAGCACAACAATATAATAGGGCTAGCACAACTTTTTAAATGGGGAATGACATTGGAAAATTGTAATTATTGAACCGAATGTATTACTCTAATGAAATTAGCACCGTTTAACGCAAATTTAAAGACAGAAAGAGAATATGGAAAACATGCAAATGAAAATTCAGTTATTCCCATAAGGAATACACATTGTGGCGATGCTAAAATCCAAAAAAAAGGAGTTTGGTAGGAGTTTTCGGCGACTGCTTCAGACTGATAAGTAATTTCAACTGACAAGGAGAGTGTTCGAATTGTCCAACACCAAATTGAATGAAACTTTTTGTACGTGTATAGAAATATATAAAAAATAAATTGTGTTAACGGGATTTTATGCCGTTTTGAGTCGTTTGCCCAAAAAATTTTTCAAAGTTTGGTATATATTGCATTAACAGCAACATTCGCTGTATACTCGCGCGTGTATTCGCATTGTTTCGAATATGTTTCGAATTGTCTCTTCGACGTGATTCCCGCAATAAAATTTAAAATTTCAAATCTTTTAAATTTATCTGTAATTTTCTCCTAAGTAGTCATCCGCTGAGTAACTTTTGGGCGTTTTACTTTGCTGTTTGCCTTTCAAAGGTAATCTATAAGTGGAATAGCTTTAGATGTTTATGATAATTATCACAATAATTAATCACAAATTGAATTTACTGGTAAATTTGAAATAAACAAAAAATAACTCACAAAAAAATCTAACTTTTGTAAGTAAAAAAAGTGATATGCGCGATTTTTTTTGATTTTTGTGATGATAATTAAATACGGAGCTAGTTATAACCTAAACTATTTTTCCAAATAAAGAGCTATTATCTGAGAAACTGTGGAGTGCGTGGTGTAAAGGTTACGCACAGGCGTTGTAACGCGTCCCGGGTTCGATTCCCGGCGTCGCTATGATTAATATCGCGCACTTCACACTTTTCCAAGTCTTGAATACGGAGGAGAATTGGGCAATGGGCCTGCAACTTATTCCCGTGAAAGAATATCATATGATAACTCATGTACGACGAGATCAGGCGTTAAACGTTATACAACCGAAAAACAAAACAGATCTGAGAAACTAGAAGGGGAGGACAACCATTCAAAATCACCCAAAATCAACAAAAATAGCTGAATATCGTCCTAGTTAAGCTTGTTCATATTTTGACAAATAAACGCAGAAATTACAAGCGTCACACTGTACGTAGTCGTCCGCTGATTGTGAGCAACTTTTGGACTTACAACCGTACCTCTTGCAGTTTAAAGAGGAACCATAAGAGGGATCTCGAAGGGGTAATTTGATACAAACTAGACATGATATAATTTATACTAAAAATAACAAGTAAAACTTAACACACTAAATACTACCAAACAAAATTGAATAAATAAATACCATTTCAACA